>OZ038453.1:12663629-12695971 GCA_964036195.1 Sphaerolaimus hirsutus | reverse complement strand
TACTTGCAGTGACCCATGCTTTAGTGGGTCGTCGGCGACCGCCCCACTGGTGTATTGTGAGGGGGGTTGTTGGCAAGACATTCCCCAAATTTCAGCTTTCTACCACCATTACAACTGGAGATATGGCTCTCGTAGTGAAGGCCAATCAAGTGGGTGGTGAACTTCATTGGGACACCAAAAACGCTTAAAAAAATTGTTGCATATAGGGCGACCCACCCTGTAGTGAGTCGCCGCACCTCCCCCCATTGTTGGGGAGTAGGGGGGTCTTACCACTTTATATATACAAAGTTTTAGCTTTATAACACCCCCATGGACGGAGATATTGCATCCGAGGTGAAATAAAAAAATGGGTGGTGAACTTGTCCGGGAAGGTGTTTACGACAGTCGTACTATTTTTTTCAGCACATTTTTAGGTGTCGTACTATTGGAGATGTCGCATTATTAGAGAGTGTCGCATTATTGTTTTCGTCGAATCAACAACTTCTCGGCCAGTGAATAGTGGCGGTTGTGAGGCGGCTGGCGCCCTTGCGAACTGTCCGCCAACCCTTGCGAACTGCCGAGTGACTGTTGTGAACTGCCGCCAGCCGCCGCTTTGTCCAAAAACGCCGAATCCGCGGCTTCCGCAGATTGCCACATCGTTACGGCGCTTTTTCTTTTTATTTCTCAGGTGTCACACTATTGAAGAGTGTCGCATTATTGGAGAGTGTCGGATTATTTTCACACAACGTGCCCAAACCTGTCGCACTATTGGAGATGTCGTATTATTGGAGACCTGTCGTATTATTAGAGCATTTACGGTAGGTATTCCCATGAATTTCCCACCGATTTTGATGGTTGAGCACTTAAAATGATCAAAATGATGTAGCGATCACTTTTATGAAGTAATTACAGTGATTACAAATGAAAGCTTAAATATTTAATACACCACATTGCCCATAGCCACTATTGTCTACTGATCGGAGTCATTGCTGTACAGAGAACGGCACTATCTCTGTCATAAACTGACAACAAATTTTGAACAAAAAAGTAAAACAAATATAAAAAATAAAAATGATTTAAAATTCAACAAAAAAATAGTTTCAATCATCAGATCACGTATCGGGTATAATGGATTTCACAGTAGGTATATTTTTTTGATGGGATGTTTACAAAATAAGCCAAAAGAAGGTTGGGTTTTATATCGCTGTTTTTTGAAATATGAATACCGTATTACCTCGAATTATCTCCCCCCCCCTTGAATTAAACCCCCCTCGAATTAACCCCCCCTCAAAATGGGCTGGGAAATAATAAACCCCCCTCGAAATACCCCCCCTCCTGAATGATGAACATCATGTATGCAATGTACATGATGTATTTTTTACTACTAATTTGCATTGCAGCTACACTTATACGCTCATTTGTGTACAGATGTACACCTATAGCCCAGATATGACCTATTTTCTCACGTTTTTCCCCGTTTTTGTGTATGAAAAAGCGTATTCTTTACTATGAATTTTACGAAAATTTCTGACGAAATAATAACCCCCCCCCCTCGAATAACCCCCCCCCCTCGATTAACCCCCCCCCCTCAAATTTTGCTTGCGAAATAATAAACCCCCATGGGGGTATTTCGAGGTAATACGGTAAGCACATATTTACTATGGACAAAATTGCACAGCACATGAAGCCTTCGCCGGTGCCTTTCCCGTGCCTTTCCGGTGCCTTTTTCTTTGGCCCTGGTGCTAGCAACTTTGGCACCGGCAAAAAAATGGCACCGCACCGCACTGGCACCGGTGCTATTCTGAAAAAAATGGCACCGTCACCGGCAGGGCACCCCTGAAGATTGCAATGGCACCGCACCAGCACCGGTGCTGGTGCCCTTCGGTGCCCTGCACCGGGGCACCGGTGCCCCGGTGCCTTACATCACTTTATGAATTTCATAAATTAGCCTTCAGCTCATTTGAGTTTACTGACATAAGTTAACTTTCCGTCAACTGTAATTCATCAAAACCTTGCTTTTCTTTATTAAATACTTTGGTTTTAGTATACTCGGCGTCTTATCGTAGTATGCATCGAAAATTACTTATGTCTCAGTATTGATAACACGTGAGGAAGATACTTTATGCGCGCACTTTCACAAAAAATCTTTTGAAAAAGAAAAAAGGCGGAGTTACATACAAGTATTCAATGTTTTTCCTGAAACTTTTTCTATTTTTGTAACAATTTGATGTTATTAACAATGACGTCCTGGTGAGTGCTATACATACACCTATAAAAAGTGCCACATACTTCCAGGCTTGGTTCCGTGAAGGAAGAACGTCAGAAAGTACTACAGTATTTGATGACAATCGATTCCTGCGACGGTGACTTGTGTACCCAATGCACTGAAGTGTGCACGAGTGCATGCATGGTATGTAACGATGGCAAACCCCCTGAAAAAAGTATTAAAATTTTTAAGTGTTTTTTCCTAAATGAATTTTCGAATTTTTCTCACATTAATTTTCGAATTTTAATTTTTGAATTTTCGAATTTTCGAATCTTTTTGGGCAGTTTTCAAATTTTTTTACATACTTTTTGAATTTTTTGAAAAATATTGAATAAAAAGCTGTTTAAGGCTGTTAAGTTGTTTTGTTGAAATAGTGATGGGTGCTCGGTGCATTCCTGTGCATTCCTCAATGTGACTGGGTCTGCCCATAGCTGGAGTTGGGGCTGGCTGTTATGGGTCCACCACACTTTTGTGTCATTCCATTCTGTTGCACATTTGCTGATTATGTAATTGCAAAAATTTTATGTCAATTTGACTCTGTATTTATGTGATTTTTATCTATATATTTACCATAAATCCTTGAATAAGACCCTCTTGAATAACTCCCCCTTGAATAAGTCCCCTCAAAAATCAATGACAGAAAATACCACCCCCAGGGGACTTATTCGAGGATATACAGTATTTATATCAAATATATGATGGCATGTTCAGAAAAATTTATTTTACATGTTGAAATACTGGGTCAAATTGGCATAATGAATTTACCATATTACCTCGAATTATCCCCCCCTTGAATTAACCCCCCTCAAAATACCCCCCTAAATTTCGGCTGAGGAAATGATAAACCCCCCTCGAAATACCCCCCCTAAAATTGAGTGTAAGGTGAACGTACATGACAAATACCGCAGTTTGTGATCTGTACAATGCAGAACACACATTAAAACTGATGATTAAGTGACGTTAGGGAAGGGTTTTTGTGTACCGTATTTCCTCGAAATACCCCCCTCGAAATAACCCCCCCTCGAAATACCCCCCTCAAAATGGACACTATGAACTTATAAACCCCCCCCCCCCCCTCGAAATACCCCCCCCCCAAATTTAGTGTAAAGCGATATAATGCAAAACACACGTTAAAAACGATGACTCTGTAATGTGAGAACAGTGATTATACGTCTACACACTTATAAAGTCGGCAGACGTATCGCCCTACAAACATTTGCGTCAGTCTCTCCAGTGGAGAGTGCATGACGTTTTTTTTGCGTCGCAATATTTTAACGATTGGTATGGATCGGGTCACGTATGAAAACTTGACCCTCATCCCAGTTACCAGTTGCGTATTATACGAATGAGAGTGAAATCTCAAAGTTAGCTGAAAATCGTTAAAATTTGCTCCAGTTTGCCAATTTCCACCTTCAGTATCGCTATTTTCATTTATATACATGGTTTTATAGCTAGTGTTAGCCTGTTTTATTAATATTTTTAGCGGATTTTGAAATTTTGGCCAGCTGCCAATTTCTCTTCTGTTGGAACAGAGCCAACAAACAAAAAATAAAATAAAAACAAAAACGGTAAAACGGTAGTTTTAAACTGTCAAATTCTTTCGCTTTCAACGAGCAACGTTGAAAATGTAGATAACTAGGGCGTGGCACGCACGCACGTGGCGAAACGTCCATTTTTTTAAAATATGATTTTCTTTTTTCAATTCCTCGCGTCCGCGTGGGACACAAGTTTTGTTGTTCGCTCTATTCACGAGCGAATTCTAACTCTCCGATTTTGTAGGGTGAAATGTCCGCCGACTTTACAAGTCTTTAGAGTCTTATAAATGGCGATTTTTTTTGCATTTTCGACGTCTGCGTATGTAAGAGCGTTTTTACGATGGGAAAGACACCACCCCACAAAATTTTAGACAATCAAATGCAATAATAATTCACGGAACGTAAACTACTATGTATTTTGTAAACTAAATTTGGGTAAACTTTCTCAGACATTTCAACGGCTTTTTGATGGCAACAGGGACTGCGCGGCATGCACAGCCATGCAGTGGGCTGCGCAGTACCCCGTCAGAGCACTGCATCACAAGATCGACGCCGCTACACGGGCCGACCGAGTTCGCCATGTTTTCTAGTGGTTGTAGTGCTCTGCACAATTTTGTTCCCTTAACCCCCCAATTTTAATTACTATTTTTGTGCGCTAAATCTATTTAAGCCAAGTTAGCTAAGTTATGTCTAGCTTAAGTGCAACTACATTCCACGTGGCATAAGGTGAGAGGGGAATTTACACTTTTCACCTTGAAATGCCGCGGCGCGGCGTGTGGCCGCCTTTGAGCTCGCCGGCACACTGTTGTGACTTTCTGGGCGGTCTAAAGCACATTCTACCCTTTACTTATCTTTGGGCAGAGGCGGAGACTGACGACTGATAGGTAGGTGGCGACCGGAAGCCAGGAACAATGAACTTTGCTCAAAAAAATACAAAAACTGTGTTCCGTGTTCCTCCCATGTTGACTAGATTGTCGTGCGTCATCTAGTATCGGTGGGTGGTAGGAACAGCTTCTGATAAAGCCCCAAGTGACAAGTCGCAGTCCAAAAAATACTTTTCCGCCGCCCTAGCAAAAATATCTCCTTGCGCTCGGAAGGGTGTGGCCATCTGGGTGAAACCTTTCTCACGGGCGCTAGCTGACCAGATAGTCACAATAGTGGGTCGCGGGGTTGGAGGTGATAAGCATTTCGCGCCCGCAAGCATTTTCTAGCTACCGTAACTTATGAATATAAAACCCCCAAACAAAGTTTCCATGTGACATGTAGAAATTGTTGTACATATCGTTTCACGCCAATGCCTTTCATTCCCACGAGCTTAATTAATCATCTTGTATCTTAATTAATTAACATTAGTTGTAAGCTTGTATTAGCTGTCTAATTACTTGTTAGCTTAAATTGCTGTGTTAGATTATGATGCCGTAATTGCCTTTGTACATACTTTGTTCGTTCCATTTTTGTAGATGCGCGTTGCACTGCATTGTTATCTGTTTTAAATTGCATTAGATTAAGTAGGGATTTGTAGGTAATTATGGAAGTGAGTAATTGTCGCACCAAGTAAATTTGTAAATTATAGATTAAGCCCCATGTCGCATGAAGCTTTTTAATTACCGTTGTTAGCTGATATTAATTAGTACTCTTTTCATAAGCAGCTATGTGTCAAGATTTTACTAAGTATTCATATCAGAGCTTATGTGATTTGAAAGTGATTCTGTACCTTCATAATTTTATGCCTTTTTTTAGTTTTTTATTCACGTTGATTATGGTAATTTCAATTGCCTTATAAGTAGCTGAAATTGTTGTTTTTCCCCAATTCTTCGATTCGACAAAAATTGATTTTGCTTCTACTCTGCCGCTACTGTTCTTCCATCGCCCTAAAAATAAACTCTCTTCTCAACCCAACTTGGACCCCCTTTTGTATTAGCACTAAGTACTAACTGTTTTCCCTAAGTTAGCTAATTAACAACTGCTCTAATTGCCGCGCTGCTTGTGCTAAGTGTAAGTGCTGTGCGTGCTGCGGGAAACGGAACAGCGTGAGCCACCGAGTGGTTCATCGCACGTTCTGAAAAACCTACCGTCTTCGGACATGTTTCCTTAAAATTTACAACACGCATTTATAACCTGGACCTCCGGGTTCAGTCCAGTGCACTGCAGCGGCAAGCGGCCAGTGAAGTGGGAATAGAGGGAAAAGTGCGGTAAAAAACACTCGTGAATCGTGTAGACAAAAAACAGCTGAATACACGGATTCATGACACGTACGTTTCAGACGACAATTTAGTACTTGGTTTTCAAAAAATTTCTGGCAAAATAATAACCCCCCCCTCGAAATACACCCCCCCTCATTTAACCCCCCCCCCTTAAAATTCTCACTCTGAAAAAATAAACCCCCCGGGGGTATTTCGAGGAAATACAGTATATACAGTAATATACGCCTATAAACTAAGGTGTCAAATTTCCGTTTCCGTTTTCCGTTTCCGCCTTTCCGCAGGAAAATTTTTTACCTTTCCGTTTTCCGTTTTCCGGCAGCTGAAAATTTTTTACCTTTCCGTTTTTTGTTTTCCGGCAGCCAAAACTTTTTTACCTTTCCGTTTTCCATTTTCCGGCAGCTGAAAATTTTTTACCTTTCCGTTTCCGTTTTTCCGGCCCATTTTTCCGTTTTCCGGCTGAAAAATTTTTACCTTTCCATTTCCGTTTTACCAGGCCATTTTTCCATTTTCTGGCATTTTTCCATTGTTTTTCCAATCTGTATTTATCTTCAATTGGCTCATCCCATTGTGTTGTTTTTGTCTCTTGGAGCAGCATTGACAACTGGGATTTCAGGGTCAGTGAAACAGGTGCTGTGAACCCAATTGGGTCCTATGCTGACACCAATAATTTAGTCAAGTTTCGTCCGGTTGGTGTTGTGATGCTGTCAATTTGCAATTTTGGTGTTGATATTGCCAGCATGTCCATTTGGTGATTTTATTTCACGCCCATTACTGCAACAATTTTATTCATGTTTGGACTCCTGTCATTTTCTGCTATTTCATTCATGACTGATCTGGAGTTTGACAGCCATTCCCTCATGTTCATAGAACATTGGTTAAATAAAGCTTTGACTTTGTAATATAGTTCTGGTGTTGTAATTGGTCCTCTAAAAAAGCACTTGTTGAAACTGGGCTTACCTGCCGACCCATCGTACACAATTCTGCATGATGTCGATTTGCCTGGCGTGATTACTGGCTGGTGTGGCAGGTAATGAATCCCCTTGTTGTCTGTTTTGTCATCACAGATCTCAATTATTCCCTTTTCTAGTTGGTCGTCCAAAACTTTCTGGTATTGTTCAAATAAGTTTGGATCTTTGTTGAATCTTCTTAACAGTGATTTAAACCACACCAAGGCTTCTGCTTTTCCCGTGGGCAGGTCACTGATACTCTCTTTATACGGCCAGTCAATATAGTATTGTTTGTTGTTGTCATTGAATTTTATGCTATTTATTATCATCTCCTCTGCAATGTCATCATCAATTGCATAGGGGTCATCAGTGATTCCCACTGCTTCTAGACAGTGAAATTGTCATAGTGTTTCCTTTCCTATGGCCACTATGGCTACTTTTCGATGATTTTTTGTTGGTTCAGTTAAGCTTGAACTACAAGTGAAGTTACAGGCATGATCCACAGTTGCAGAATGTACACTACCACAATCAAAGCCAAACAGGCAAACCTGCATTCAGGTTTTCCTTCTGCAAATTTGTCTATTACCGTGCTAATTTCACTTTATTTTTTTCCGTTTCCGTGAAAATTTTGCTTTCCGTTTTCCGTTTTCCGGCATTTCATTTTTCCGTTTTCCGTTTTCTGGCCGACAATTTTTTTTTACCTTTCCGTTTTCCGTTTTCCGCTGAGTGAAATTTTTTACCTTTCCGTTTTCCGTTTTCCGGCAGAAATTTTTTTTTTACCTTTCCGTTTTCCGTTTTCCGTAAAGTGAAAAAAATTTACCTTTCCGTTTTCCGTTTTCCGTAAAAAAATTTTTTTGACTCCCTACTATAAACACATATAAATCTATGTGATTGTTCGATTTTTCTATGTCTGCGTATGGGGAATTTCCAATAATTTCTGGCGAAATAATAGACCCCCCTCAAATAAACCCCCCCCTCGAATTATCCCCCCTCAAATTTGGCAGGCGAAATAATAAACCCACTGGGGGTATTTCGAGGTAATACGGTATACACCACTAATCCAACCACAATAATGGAATCTACAGGTTGTGCAGATCATTTTAAGTATTCAACGGTACAAATCGGCCAAGAGATGGCCGAGTTATTACGCTTTAAAAGTCAACTAGCCAGATCGGATGTGTAAAATCAACACATTTTTAAAGACCACCCTTCCTGGGACTGGGGAACGATTCAAGGAAACAAAACAATCTGGTTGACATACAACAGAATGGGGTGACACAAAGTCTGGTGGACCCACTCCCTAAAATGCCTTCCCCGGTTCAAGCCATGGGTCCGCCACAGATGCCATTTCAACGTTCATTGACGTCTTTTTCATTTCGGCAGACATTTCAGACACACCGCGTATCAATTATTGATCGATTTAGCACATATAACCTAAGAATGTGTTTTATGTCCTTGAATTCCCTGAAAAATTCGAAAACTGTTTTCGAATTTTCGTATTAAAAAAAAAATCGATTTTAAGTGGTTTTTTTCCAGTGGTGGAATAAAAATTCGAATCTTTTTTTGCCATCGTTAATGGTAAATATGTACGGGTGGAAATGTGAAGACTAACTGCAAAAATGTTTGCGTCACGGAACGAAAAACCTTCTTACCCCCAGGGCGTTTATTTCGTCATAGTGGACATTTTGAGGGGGGTTAAACGAGGGGGTATCATCACATTCATTCGGAATTGACGCGATGACAATGCCTCAATTCAAGAAGTGATGAAATTAACAATGAATAAGTTGTCTATGTCCTATAAGCATGCCTACCTACTGTATTTCCTCGATATACCCCCTCGAAATATCCCCCGTCTCGAAATACCCCCATCCCCCCGCAAAATGGCCACTATTAATTTATTATCCCCCCCCCTCGAAATACCCCCTCCCCAAATTGAGTAAACGACAAAAGCTATGGTTTGTGATCCGGGCAATCCAGAACACACGTTAAAAACAATGACTGTGTTCCATCAGACCAGTGTTATACCGTCTACATACATACTAAAAATTAGTCTATAGAATCATGTACAAGGTGGTTTTTGTTGCATTTTTTAGCGTCTGCATACGTTACAAGCAACAATTGAGTACTGTGTTTTCAAAAAATTTCTGGCGAAATAATAAGCCCCCCTCCCTCGATTCACCCCCCTCAAAATTCGCACTCTGAAACAATTACCCCCGGGGGTAGTGATGTAAAAGCGCCATGGCGCTGGCGCTTGGCGCCTTTTTGCCGTGGCGCCATTGGCGCTTGGCGCTCACACTTTAAAAAGCGCCAAAAAGCGCCAGATGGTATGGGTACGATTTCGATAGGTGGCATCAAAAATGCCATCAAAAATATGAGATGATTGTTTTTTTTTTCCATCCAATTTTTCCATCACCTAACGATTATGGTTCACACATCCAAATTTCATAATTTTAATATAAATAGCACAACTTTACTTGCTTTAAAAGAGTAACCTACTGAAACTTTAACTACCGTATTTCCTCGAAATACCCCCCCCCCTTGAAATACCCCCCCCCCCTCGTTTGACCCCCCCCCCTCTCGAGACCACTATGAAACAATCACCCCCCCCCCTCGAAATACCCCCCCCCCAAATTGAGTGTAAAGGGAACGTACATGACAATAACTGTAGTTTGTGTTCTGTGTACTGCAGAACACACGTTAAAACAATGTCGGTGTCACGTTAGAACAGTGTACATACCATCTACATACTAATATTAGTCTACAGAACCTTATAAATGGCGTTTTTTGTTGCATTTTTCGACGTCTGCGTACGTTTCAGACGACAATTTCGTACTTGGTTTTCAAAAATTTTCTTCTGAAACAATCACCCCCCCCCTCGAAATACCCCCCCCCTCGTTTAAACCCCCCCCCTCTCGGGACCACTATGAAACAATCACCCCCCGGGGGGTATTTCGAGGAAATACGGTACCTATATAGCATGCTGAATGTACACGTTAAAAACAATCTAACTATCATATCACAACTATTTTTCCCCACGGTAACCCCCGCCCCAAAGCGATTTTTGAGGTGTTTTGTCCCAATTTGAGGATATACGGCACTTGCATTCACTGCGAGTAATTTTTTTGCACTTATTTTCACGCAGTTTCATTCATCAAATAGAGGAACAGCTTTGTGTATTAAGCATCCAATTCGATCCATATACAACGTACCATGTCACTTTAAACATTGATGTACATGGCTAATTGTAAATCGGATGAGAAATTTTTGGCGCTTGCGCTATTGGCGCTTGGCGCCATTGTCCTCTGGCCCCTTTGGTGTTTGGCGCTACGGTCTGGAAAAGCGCCATGGCACTTTTGGCGCTTGGCGCCAAAACTCTGGCACTTTTCACATCACTACCCGGGGTTATATCGAGGAAATACGGTATATGAGCCAATTCTGCTCTAGGTGATTAGTGATTTGCAACTTTTTTATTGTAACTTGATTCATTTTGCAACTTCACCATTGGCCCCACACAAGCTGGTTTTCAAGGTTCCCTCTGTGAAAACCCATTATTTTGTTTTCAAATTCATTTAAACAGTCTGTGTAATGAGCCAAACGGCTGCCATCTTTGTTTTTTTTCTAGTTTTCCTCTGGAAGAACACATATTTGAAAACTTTGGTAAAATGCGGCAGACAAAATAATTTTTTTGTCGAATAAGTACGAATTTGTAGGACAAGCTGTAAGCGGGATGTGATGCAGAAAATTATGCTTGATTTTTGGGACTGTATTGTATACATTATTTTACATATTTTTAAAAATTAATTTGTTTTATAACTATAAATATTTTTAAAAATTTGGTTTTACACTGTATATGATATCCATCTCAGATATATGTTCAGTTTTTTTTCTCTTTCATTTGATACCATGTTTTGTGATAGAAGTTCAAAGATGATGGAGAAATTGTTGTGATGCTCAAAACATTAAATAATTTTTTTAAATTATATCCCTGTATCTGTAATTATCACATTATCACAGTAACAAGCCCTTATTTTTTCACATCAAAACAAGTACATTTCTGCAAAACAAGTAATGATATTTTTATACAATCCACTTTATAATTTTTAAAAAAAATTACAAGTGCAATTCAAACAGCTGATTTTGTATGTAAATGAAAGCCAAAAAAATGAACAACAAGTGAACACTGACTGAGATGATGTCACATTCAATACACTAGCACAAAAAAATAAAAAAAATTTTTTGTATTGTTTTTGGAAAGTTTTTCATTTAATATTACGATCTGTCACAAAATTAAACATAAACATGAACCTTTTTGAAAACTCAAAAGTTATCTGGATCTATCCATGGAATTGAGGAATTGAGTGAAAGTCTTGTAAAAGAAATGTAAAGATGCAAAAAAGGCTTGGAAAAATCGCATAGTCTTTTTATGTTTCCAGAGATTTTTTCAAAATTATTTACTGTATGTGCACAACTTCCAAGTGTCAGTGCAAAGGGTATATATTAACTGCCAAGCACCCAGTGGAGGCCATTACAACACTCCAGCCTGCAGCAAAAACACCAAAAACTCCAGTCCAGCTGAGCCAAGCAGTGCTCAGGAAGACTCAGCTTTGTAAATGGGATGCAAGGTGAAAGTGCACAAAATAAGACATATGTTATATGCATAAAATCAGGTTTGGCAGCTGGCCAGATACTGTTTAGTTGTTTGATCACCTTGGAGTGTTGATGCTGGTATTGACCCAAAGATTGTGCAAGCAGTTGGTCATACTGGATTAATTCACCAATGACTGGCAATTGAGCAGTATCTAAGTCTGCCATGAGTACATCGAAACCAGTCATTCAGTTTCTCTGTGATGGCATCTCGAATTTCATCCCTGTGATTTGCATCTGAAATTTCATTTAGCCCATTGTACAGAGTGCCAACCTAACTGCATGTATAAATCACTTTCACAAATATTTATCAATTAATGAAATGAAAAATTATATATATATATATATATATATATATATATATATTAATGCAAGATCATGACTAACAATTGTATGGTACACACAAATTTCAGAAAGATTGATTTAATTAACAGTAGTACCAAGTCCCAGATTCTGTGTTGTTGATAAATTTATGAATTCTGTCATGTTATAAGTACTTTTCAAGATTGGTAATAACTTATGGAAACAGGTGACATATACAGTTGTCACCTGAAACGTCACCACAGTGACGTTTAAAAAAAAAAATTTATTTTATTTTATATGAATCCCAAGTTTTCTACGACCCCATCAGTACATGCAGCATAAAATACTGCATGTACACTCTTAATTTTACATTAACCCATCCATCCAGTGTTTTTTTAAAGGATTTTGGAGTAAGTTGGCGAAAATCCATAAACTAGCGACACCTGGTGATGATTTTGCTACTTTTTGTGTGTACAGCGACACATTTTCACATATGTTGCACAGATATTGAAAACTGGCACGTACAGCAACATACAGCAACATCGCCGTACGTCGCTCTACATCAACGTCCACGCTAACTTTTCACAAATGTTATGCAAATTTGAAAACTGTAATGTACATTTTTGAAAACTAAATTATTCAATTCAAAGTTTTCAAAATTGTCTTCAGAGTATTATGTTGGCTACGCATCGCCGCTACAGAGGCGACGCGTCGCCGTACAGTTTTCAAAAATGTTCTGCAAATGTGAACTTTGAACGGCAACTGTGACTTGCCGAAACCAATATTCACATATGCTATCACTAATTGAAAAATAAAAGTGCAAATTGCACACTATTGAAAAGCATACAACGACGCATCGCCCAGAAGAGTTTTCAAAAAGGAACATTGAAAACCAGCTTGTGTGGCCACAATGTCATCACATCAAATCCCTTCCCTGCCCACTTATGTAAAATCGATCGAAAAACACATAGGTGAATTCTGGGTGGCCACTTATGACAACAATCCCTGGTGGTCGTCGCAAGTTCGTGCAAATTGGTGTGCAAAGTGGACGGGAGAACTGCGTGAAGCGCGACGTAAATGGGCCAACATTTGGACACGTGCCAAGTGTGCGTGGCTGGATCAACGAGGTGACTGGACTGTGATCGAATGATGCGATTGAATGTGCTTGGGGTTATTGATAACCAAGAATGCCATTTGATCATTTGAATAATGAACAGACATAAATATGTGCTTGTCCTCACAATGGATACATGATTTTGCATAATCTTAACCGACCGTTGTTTAAAATCAGAAAGTTAGCAAAATTCTGGCAAAGGTTCGGTCACAGCCGATAGGAATGCAGTGTCACGGAAACGTAAAATTTCAGCGCAAAATTACTTGTATACTCCAGTTACTTTATACTTTGCACTCGTGGTTCCCACCACTGGAAGCGTGCCAGCCAAGCGTATGTAACGCATGTGATTTTCATAAAAAGTTGACGAAATGCATTCTTGTTGTAACATTTTACGTAAACTTGTTTACAACAATAAATTTTTGAATATTTTTACAAAAATCACATTCTTTAATTATCATTGGCACGCTTCCAACACGAGACATAAATGAGCCCAGGGGCCAAATTTTATTCTCCCTACAGATTTGTAGGGTAGGGCGTACGCCAGATAGATTTTTAAAGTTCAACCGCATCGACGCACATGCACCAAGAGCAAGGCGGTTTGTAAAATATACGAAACCATCCCTTAAGGTCGCCGATATTGCAATATGATGTGTATCGCTTCGATTTTGTCCCGGAAATCACTATTTCGTCATTTCTTGGCCGTCTGCCAATTCGCTTTTTTTTATTTTGTTGGGCGGGTTACTCGCATAAGTCGCGCTTTTGTACGCTCGTGCATGCATTTCTTTCTTCTCGCTGCCCTCATGGTTTCGGTTGCAGACAGTGAACACTAAAAAGGTGACCACCTGACTACACAAAAGCGCGACTTATGCGAGTAACCCGCCCGACAAAATAAAATAAAAAACGAATTGGCCGATGGCCAAGAAATGACGAAATCATGATTTCCGCGCCAAAATCGAAGTGATAAATATACGTCATGTTGCAATATCGGCGACCTTAAGTGATGGTTTCGTATATTTTACAAACCGCCTTGCTCTCGCTGCATGTGCGTCGACGCGGCTGAATTTTTAAAAATCTATCGGGCGTACGCCCTACCCTACAAATCTGTAGGGATAATTAAATCTGGCCCCATGCCATTCGACATCTAAACCCATCTTACATCTAGACCGACCGCACAGTTAATTCTACTCACCCCACATCTAGGCACATCGCACATCTAAACCCCCCATATATGTGGGATGGGCTTAGATGTGCGATGGGGTTAGATGTGTGATGGACGCGTGTTGGCAAACACAAAGTAAACTCGGCAGACAAGAAAGGAGTCAGTGATCCGGCCCTTACGTACCAATTTTTATATTTCGTTCAAATTTTTAAGTTAATTTTGAATTTGAATGAATGCATTCCATTCGATTCACGGTAAACGTTTTTCAATCCGACGTTTTATGCGAGAACGGGATAAACTGGACACACATATTGTCATATGAAAGCGGACAGCAAGTTATTTTATTGTAACAGCCGGGACAAATTCCAACAAAAAAGTGCATGCGTGTGCGTGTGAAAGAACAAGGGAAGAACGACCCTAATCACTGTACACCACTAGCAAAATCTGGATCGTTTTGAAAATCTAAAAATTGCTCTGAATAACATAAAATGCTCACTAGTTTCGTAATAATAGGAAATTATCATATATTTATCAAGTGTAGATCTTTAATTAAAATTTCGTCGGTGACTTTTCACTTATCTAATTAAAAAATTTGTTGATGGTCATCCCTAAGCATGAAATACAAGTGTCAATTACAGTGAAATTGGGTTAGAATGGCACTTGTTCAAAAATTCGTGAGACCATCGACTCGCATAATGTCTGCCGAGTTTACCTCCGCCTGTGAAGTGCACCACACGACTTTGCGTCCAGTGGCAGACCCATGTAAATGTCACATGTCTGATGCTGCTGTTTCGGCATGCCGCTGGCTGGCGTGTAGCAAATATCACCATTATTTAGAAAATGTTGTAAACGACAGTTTCTCACATTGATTTCAATGTTTTATCCTGAGCTTTTCTCCCGTGAATTATTTGTTTCGCTGCTCCCTTGAAACATTTCCATCCCTCCCCTGAAACCTTTAGATCCCCTGAAAACATTTCCCTGAAACTACCTACTTGCCCCCAGGTTCTTCCCAGTTTTAATCATAAACTTACCATTGCCAGCTAAATTACTTTACTAATCGCTAAATCACCGCAAAATAACACGCAAATCACTTTACTTGACATGCCGCTGATCCCCAGCCCATCACACATCTAACCCCATCACACATCTAAGCCCATCACACATCTAAGCCCATCACACATCTCACCCCATCACACATCTAACCCCATCACACATCTAACTCCATCACACATCTAAGCCCATCCCACATCTATGGGCGGTGTAGATGTGCGATGGGATTAGGTGTGCGATGGGTAGAATTAGATGTGCGGTCGGTCCAGATGTGAGATGGGTTTAGATGTCGGTAAAGTATGCCCCACATAAATAAGTGCGAGCATAGACGAAAAAAGGTCCAAATTTCTGGCGGTGACAGTGAGTGACAGGCATTTTTGAGGCAGTGACACGAGTATATAATATATATAGGTATATATATATGTGCTTAACATATATAGCATGTTTTACTCATATATATAGTTCATCATTTGCAGTGACCCATATTTATGTCTTTTTCAAGCAGTTCATAGTTCATCCAACCTGTTTTTATGTAGCCATTCATCACACACTTGGGATAAAAAAATTGACTAGCATATCATTCCACTAAAATACACTGCCAAAATATCTAATACTTTCCGTACTTGGCCATGCGCCCATCAATTCGCCTAACAAAAGCAGTTGCAATCTTATCATTGGGAATATTCATCAGAATATCACTATTCAGATGAAGAACAATAGTGTCGTCAAGATGCTGGTTTGAAATGCGATTTCTTGTGCTTGTTTTGAGGCGCTTCAAGCTCCCCAGTCCGCGCTCATTTGTTGCTGTTGTTGCTGGATAGAGCACAAACATGTGCACAAGTTTGGCCAGTTCGTTGAATTTCGCGATAGCCATGATGTTGCAGTTTGAGAGAAGGCTGATCAGTCTAGTCATCATGTTCTTTTCACTGGCATCCGTGTGCTCATCATAATACCTGATATGTGTAAATATATAGATGATACAATTGTTATTTTTTGAAGAACATTTAACATTAATTCTAGGTACATTAGGAAGCAAATATTCTAAATTGTCAAACAAAAAATACACTTATGTATATGCCCAAAAACACACCATTTCAGCCTTCCAAGTTCAGATAAAAGTGCATTTTCATCAAATTCACATTCTCCTTTGCCATTGCAGCACTTCTTCGCAATCTGCAATCAACATCCGTATCAGTAATATGAAAAATTTGAAGACTGTATGGATTTGAGCCAATTTAAATTTGTGAATCATTTGATATTTCAGTTAATAAACTTAGTATTCAAGATGCATAACTTACTCTTTTCAAAGAGTCTGTTGAACCCACAGAAACTTTGCCAGTTTTCAGAACATCCTTCAACACAAGTTGCAGTCGCAATGCATAGCCAAGTCCAACTTGACCAAATCGACTCAGCAAAGCCGTGCGAAACTCAATTAGAGATAATTTGAATCTGTGTAAAATTGAGTGAATATATGAAAATCTGCTTTTTAAACATGCATAAGAAGAAACAGTTTGTATAAACACACATTTCTTTATGTCTCTTCATTACACCTTTTGTCAGTTCATGGCATATTTATCACATTTCAGCATATTTATCAGCAGAGTATTTTATTCAGCATATTTCAGCATATTTATCACATTGCTTCGATAAATATGATGGAAATTTTTTGTTTGTTCTTTTATTCAGGTGGGATATGGTAGCTTTAGTTGTAAGTGTTATGTCGCTGGAGTATACTCTAAAAATATGTATACTTAGGTACTGAGTAAATACCTGGGAAAAATATTGGAATATCTGTGGAAAAACATAAAATACTCTCACATTTTCTGGGGAAAAAGTAAAAGCTCTCACTAAAAGTAAAATCGCTCTTGTTTACTCATGATTAAAAGCAAAAATAATTTACTTCACATTTATTTACTGTGTTCAGGGGGGAGAGAAAATAAATACTTTTTGTTTACATATACTTTGAAAAAGTTCAGTGCTTGAAACAACTCCGGTCAGACACCAAAACGCAGTAGTTGATAAATTTAACAGCAGTCACAAAATTCAACGCATAATAAGTTTGGAACACATTGAGCTAGCGCGAAACTAATTGCACCTGTGAAAAGCTTGTGTCGAGAAGTTTCGAAATACAAAATTCCAGATCAAACAGCTCACTTGAGCACCCTTAAATAGCATCATTCCATTACTATAAAAAAGCGAAAAGAAACGTACACTGTTTTCGCATGCTGATTCCGTAAAGGATGGCGGAATCCAGACGTGATGACATCTGTTTTGACATTTATAATGATAGGATTCGGCGCTGCAACTTCAACTGGATTAGCTGGAATGCTGCTGCTCGAATAAGAACTGCTAGAGCTACTCGTGCCAGCCGTTATATTTGTCAATTCACACTCATTTTCGGTGGAATTTTTCGGTTGCTTATTAATGAAAGCAAACAACTTTGTTTGCTTTCGTTTTTTGCACTTTTCCTCATGCGCCATGTTGTAATCCTGAAAAACAACAACAAATATGTGTAAAATTATACTTAGAAACAAATAATGGTATATTTGAAGGAAAGAAAGTAGGTATGAATGATCGGTGTTCCAAAATGCTGCAAAATTTTCATTCTCAAAAATACACTGCTAAAGCTAAGCGAAATGGAAAACACAGTCCCAAAATCTATGCGAAAATGCTTTCGCATCCTGGCCAACGCTAACCTTTCCATGTTTTTATGTACACCAAAACAATTTGAATTTTTTTTGCCGCTGCGTGCGAAGAATAGGTCAACCGGCCGCGTGAATGTTTTTTATGTGTGCCAAATGCAAATTTGGCGCCCAGGCTTTATTTATGTTTCGATTCAGGATGGAATGTGATCAAAAAATTCTGCGGGGACTGGTTGTAAATTAATGTGGCGGTGATTGTCACCGCGGTGACATGTTATTTTGTGGCGGTGACATCCGAAAAGCAGGCGGTGACAATCACTGCGTCACCGCCACATTTTTCGTCACTGAGTGCGAGTGCAGACTGCAGAGTATCAAGTTCGCTGAGTATATAAAAGTGGATGATGATGAGACAGCTGTTAAATTTGTAATGGACTACATACTAAACGATCCCTTGATCGTGCCCAAAACTCAGCATGAATGACCACTAGTGACGGAAAAGCGCCAGGAAAAATGGCGCCATTCAAAAAATTGGCGCCGGTCGCCAAAGGGCGCCGACTAGGTAAAAGTAAAAGGTTTTCACAACCGCATTACGGATTTGGTGCACCTTGAATATTCTGATTTCTCTGTGTACTTTTAGTTGAAAATATAATAAATTGAATTGTATCTTTAAATATTGAAAAATGTATTGTCCAACAGGTAGCGTGTTGCATGTTATGTTTGATATAAAAACACCTGTGTAACAATTTTGAATTGTAGTGACTGTTTGTAATACAGATGATACAGAACGACAACAAAAAGATTCATTGAAATCAAACAACATGAAAACCTGCCATAATTTCAGCCGTTTGATCGAATTCAATTGCTGCCTGTCACATGCAATGAATGGCTACTTAATCTTCATTTGCGATGCTTCACATCGCGCACTTTACGCAAAACATGCATAAATATGCTTTAATGGGCAAAAATGTACCTGCCGTATTACCTCGAAATACCCCCATGGGGGTTTATTATTTCGCCAGCAAAATTTGAGGGGGGTTAATTCGAGGGGGGGGGGGGTTATTCGAGGGTTTTTTTATTATTTCGCCAGAAATTTTCGTGAAATTCATACTAAAGAATACGCTTTTTCTTACACAAAAACGGTAATAAATGTGAGAAAATAGGTCATATTGGGGCTATAGATGTACATCTGTACACAAATGAGCGTATAAGTGTAGCTGCGATGCAAATAAGTAGTAATAAATACATCATGTACATTGCATACATGATGTACATCATTCCGGAGGGGGGGTATTTCGAGGGGGGGGGGGTTATTATTTCCCCAGCCCATTTTGAGGGGGGGTTAATTCGAGAGGGGGGGGGTTGATTCAAGGGGGGGGGAATAATTCGAGGTAATACGGTATACACTGTGTCCAAAATTACTTATGGGCTTGGCATGCAGTTTCACATAAAGAGAATAATATTTAAAAATGAAAATACAGTAGTGTACATGCAACATATATATGTTCATTTCCTGAAACATTTTTTGGGGACATCTTTGATTTCAAAATGAAACTTGACTCAAATTAAGATGGAAAAATTGGCCTTTATAAAAAAATGTATAGGTTTAAATCCATATCCAACCTCTCATCAGCCAGCATCCACACAGCACTAGGAGGCCTCGCACCCACAGCAGAAGCACCGCTTGAACTGGCCATCGTTTTCTTTTTTATAATTTTTTTGCAGATTTGGATACAGATAAAAATTATGAATGACACAAGAACCAGGTAGTTAAAAACACCACAGTGGAAAAAGATACCGTATTACCTCGAAATACCCCCAGGGGGTTTATTATTTTGCTAGCAAAATTTGAGGGGGGATAATTCGAGGGGGGTTTATTCGAGGGGGTTTATTCGAGGGGTGGTTTATTCAAGGGTTCTATTATTTCGCCAGAAATTTTTAGAAATTCCCCATACTCAGACATAGAAAAATCAAACAATTACATTTACATAGATGTATATGTGTTTATAGGCATACCGTATTACCTCGAATTACCCCCAGGGGGTTTATTATTTCGCCAGCAAAATTTGAGGGGGGAATAATTCGAGGGGGGGGGGGGGTTTATTCGAGGGGGGTCTATTATTTCGCCAGAAATTTTCGGAAATTCCCCATACGCAGACGTAGAAAAATCAAACATTTACGTTGATGTATATGTGTTTATAGGCATATATAACTGTATATACACAAAAACCCTTCCCTAACGTCACTTTATCATTAGTTTTAACGTGTGTTCTGCATTGTACATATAACAAACTGCGGTATTTGTCATGTACGTTCACGTTACACTCAATTTTAGGGGGGGGTATTTCGAGGGGGGGGGTATTATTTCCTCAGTCGAAATTTAGGGGGGGTATTTCGATGGGAGGGTTAATTCAAGGGGGGGGGGTTAATTTGAGGTAATACGGTATATAACTGTATCTACACATAAACTATTCCCAAACATCACTCAATCATCATTTTTTACGCGTGTTCCGCATTTTACAGATGACAAACTGCGGTATTTGTCATGTACGTTCTCTTTACACTCTATTTTAGGGGGGTATTTTGGGGGGGGGCGGTTATTTTTTCCTCAGCCGAATTTTACGGAGGGATTTCGAGGGGGGGTTAATTCAAGGGGGGGATAAATCAAGGTAATACGGTAAATACAATTGGAAAAATAAGGTAAAAATGCCAGAATACTGAAAATTGAGCCAGAAAACGTAAAAATGGCCTTGAAAAATGAAGATGGAAAGGTAAAAATTTTTCAGCTGGAAACTGGAAAAATGGGCCGGAAAAACGGAAACATAAAGGTAAAAAAATTTCAGCTGCCGGAAAATGGAAAACGGAAAGGTAAAAAATTTTCGGCCACGGAAAATGGAAAACGGAAAGGTAAAAAATTTTCAGCTGCCGGAAAACGGAAACCGGAAGGGTAAAAATTTTCCTGCGGAAAAGCGGAAACGGAAAACGGAAACGGAAATTTGACACCCTAGCCACACAATACTAGTTTCTGTAGCCATATACGTTGATACATCTAAATATATCCTGCTTTGTCACTTTTATGCCGGTTTAGGGTATGTAAAAGCCCATCTTTACTACCATACGATTTGTCTCAAAAATTTTTGAGGAAATAATACCACCCCTCGAATAACCACCCCCTCGAAATTTGCACTCTGAAAAATAACCCCCTATAGGTATTTCGAGGTAATACGGTATAGCTGCGATGTAAATTGGCAGCCATTAAAACATCATGTTCATTGCAAACATGATGTATGTATTTACCTTGTTACAGACGGGGGTGTTGAGGAGTGTGGTCATTTTGACATGTTGTGTACTATCACATGTTGTGGAATCTGACATGCCGCCATGGGAATGTAACATGTTGTGGAATGTAACATGCCAAAACGTGAAAGTAACATGTCCAGCGTGAAAGTAACATGTCAAACCCAAAGGTGAATGTAACATGTGAAGCGTGAACCTAACATGACCTGCACCAGTGGTCGCAATGCATGTTTTGAAAGTCATTTGATAAAGCCATTTTGGAAAATATAAAGATTTTTTGTTGTGATGGTAATTTTTGCACAGATTGTTTATTGTTAAAACTTACTTGTTATTTGAATATCATGCTTTGAACTTTACATTGATAGTTGTGAATGTTTGTTGCTGATTTTTGTTATCATTTTTGTCATATGTACTAATTTTCTATATTTACTAACTTGTATATGTGTGCTGTAGGGTTGGAAAAATAGATTTTTTTTAATGACCCCAATGTTTTTTTTAAATTGATTTTTTTATTTTTGCTGAGATCAAAATTAGTCCCATTTCTCTCGAAAATCACCTCTGAGGGTAATAAAAGACATGTAAATTGATAGGTAGTGCACAGTTATTTTTTCTGTCATAATATAGGCACTGTAGAGCTGTGGAAAAGCTTAAAAGTCTTGAAGTTAAAAAGTAATAAAATTGTTGTATTTGCTGCGCAAATAAAATTTCATTGATCATTTGCAATTTTGTTTACAGAAATTGCATGTTTTTGCTGAGAACACAATAAAAATTATTTTTGAAGTGAAAATGGATGCATTTTGATTCATGTTTGATATGACACACATAGCAAAACAATGTATACTTCCCCCAATGATTCACAGCCTACCTTACATGCTTAAAAGCACACAGAAATGGGTGCTACATCACCAAATTGCTTGTAAAAGCCGTGAAAAAAAAGAAACTTGTGTATTGCTTGCATGAAAATGCACGCGTGGGCACAAAATTTTTGCATTTTACCTAGAGCGTGAGTACCAAAAAATTTTCCCCAGCAATAAAAAAATCGCTTGCCAACCCTAGTGTGCTGTGCACTTGTCTAGTGGAATAAATTTTAATATTGATGAATAATATTCAACTCACTATAATCCTTATTATTTGCACAGCTTCACCAATAATAATATCAAAATCGATCACTATGAATATGCAACGCTGTTACAAATTCACAACACTGCAATAGTCTCTTGCAACAATAGCACTGTCAAGCAAGTACTCCTATGTGACACATGCATTGCAACTGCTTGTGCAGGGCATGTTACTTTCACACTTCACATGTTACATTCAGGGATGTAGCCAGGATTTTTGAGCGGGGGGGGGCGGATTGTATACGGAGCCGCTGAGAATGGTCAGCCAAAAATATATGTTGTGAAGTGAACATGCGCGCTTGCGCGCAAATTTTTTTCAAACTGTCGACAAAATCGCCCTCTGAAAGTGCCATTTCTGGCACATTTTTTGGTCCGGCCCGGGAAGGGGGCCGCCCCCCCCTGGCTACGTCCTTGGTTACATTCACCTTTGGCTTTGGCATGTTACTTTCACGCTGGACATGTTACTTTCACGTTTTGGCATGTTACATTCCACAACATGTCACATTCCCATGGCGGCATGTCAGATTCCACAACATGTTATAGTACACAACATGTTAAAGTGGATTCACCCGGTGTTGAGTGGGGGTTATTTTTTTCCCCAGCTCGCTCAGACCTGGGGGTATTTCGAAGGGTTAATTCAAGGGGTATTTGGAAAAAAATATGGTAACATATTGCACTTCTAAAAGCTTCTGTTATGATATACGTGCTTAAATAGTGACTTTTATCGTTGGCGCCATTTTTTCTGGCGCCCTTTGGCGCCCGGCGCCATTATCTCAGATGGCGCCATGGCGCCATTTTCGTTGGCGCCCGGCGCCATTATTTTGAATGGCGCCATGGCGCCATTGGCGCCTGGCGCCATTTTTCCTGGCGCTTTTCCATCACTACACACAACTAATTAGTACTGCAAGTTCAAGAAATTTCTGGCGGATAAATTACCCCCCTCTCGAGTTACACCCTCAAAATTTCAGCTATGAAAGAAATAGACCCCTGGGGGGTATCTCGAGAAAATAACGGTAAATTGACTTTGGTCATGAAATATTGACAAATTTATAATCATTTACTTTACAGATAGACTTCTGTTGCGTGTCGTTTGATAATAAACACGTGTGTCATAATTTTGAATTGTAGTGACTGTTTCTAATACATATGATACAGGATAACATTAAAAACATTCATTGAAGTCAAACAACATGAAAGTCTATCATAATTTGAACCGTCAGTGCAGTTAGTGTTCAATTCAATTGGTGTCTGTCACATGCAATGAATGGCTACTTGATCTACATTTACGATCCTACCATGCAGAGTTGTTAAAAGTACTGAACTTTTTTGAAGTTTTTTAGAAACGTAAATGTAAAGTATTTTTCTTTTACTCACTCCTGAGTACTGAAAACGTAAAGTATTTTTAAAATACTTTTACACTGCGTAAAACGTGAGTAAAATACTTTTTTCAGAGAAAACTTAAAAAGCGAGATTTTTTTTCTGGAGAAAACGTAAAAAAACGGGTATTTTTTTCTCTCAGAAAATGTAAAAGTTAGTATTTTTCTCAGAAAAGTCAGTATTTTTCTCAGAAAAGTCAGTATTTTTCGAATTTTTACTCTGATATACAAAATGAAGTGTTTTTCTCTCCTGCTAAGTATTTCTTATGAAAATGTCTTATGTTTGTCACCTTATGTTTGGCAAAATGACATTTTCTGTCCCCTAAAATACGTTTTCTGTACTCGCATACTTTCAAATAGTACGCGAGTAAGTGTGCACCGGTATTTTTTCGCGAGGAAACGTGAACGTATTTACGCAGTACTCGAGTATCCGTAATTATCGAGTAAACGTAAATACATTTAACAACTATGCACCATGGCGCACTTTACACAAAACATGCATAAAATATGCTTTACTGGGCAAAAATATACCTACATAAATTGCCCGGATCACCGATTCGCAATCATTGACATTTCTACCGTAAAATAAATCCAAACACTACGTTCAAATCAGCCATGTTGAAATTGATTGTCGTTCTGTCCGCCTTGGCTGCGATCGCGTTATCAAGTTGGTATTCTCGCAGATTGACATGTTTTTTTGCTGAAATAACATGTGTACCTACATATGATTCGCATTTACCGTATTTGATTGAATTCCCCCTCTTTGAATTAGCCCCCACCCCCTGGAAATACCCCCATGGTCTGAGCGAGCTGAGGAAAAAATACCCCCCTCGAAATATCCTCCATCTTGAAAAATGTGCCTGATGTATTAATTGATGCCAAGTCTCATCGTTATCGCAGCTAATCATACATAGCATTGAAAAAATCAGTAATTTTTGGAAAACATAATAAAATATAATCTCAGAAAATCTCTCAAAAATAAAATATAATTAAATCTCTCTCAAAAAGCCTGAAAAAATATATATAGACCTTCTCTTGGCTGTCCCTTACGTATGAGTAAAGTTTTAAGAACGCTCATGCGTTGATACGCTCTATTTTTAATTAAATTAAATAAAATAAATAAATAAAACTATCAGAATTTGAGAGATTTTCTGATATTTTAAAAATCTCAGAAAATATCTCAAAAAGAAAATATAATTAAATCTCTCTGGAAAATCATGGAAAAAATATATATATCTCAGAAACTCTTATATTTTCTGAGATTTTTTAAATATAAATCTCGGAGATTTTTTCAATGCTAATCATACACTAGTTTATGTAGACTGATTCCTATATACCTATGTCCAAACATATCCTGTTTGGTCTCATTTATTACCAGCTTTGGGCATATTTTGGTGGAACCGTGAAGGTGGAACCGTGAAAACTAGCTTGTGTGGTGCCATTGCAGTGTGCTAGATGTTGAAAGCTCGATCAAAGTGACTGCATTCACACGTAGATGACTGCGGCAAAAACGATAGGAAATACCCGCCATATTTTTTCCTGGCCGATGGAAAGCTGGTAACATTTTTTATTATTCTTGATATTTATTTTATTTATTATTATCCTTTTAATATTATACTTTTGATGTGTATGTGACTGGAGCATGGATGAAAATGTTGGGACTTATTTAAAAGCGTGTATTTTTATGATAAGGCCCCTTTTACATTGTGACGACTGTGACGACAAAAAATGCAATTTTTCAGCCATTTTTGTGGGATACTTATGAAATATTCTTTATGTATGAAGCCTAAATCGATCATGACTTGATCAGCCTCACTGCCTAAGACAAACATCAAATTATATAGATTGCGTGTTCATGCACACTAGATGACACTTTTTTTTGTTGTCAGAGGCTGTCACTGTATTTGTTAAAGGGGCGTTATCGGTGGCCTCATTAAAGGGGCTGGCTACAACAAATCAGCAACAACCTCCAACAACAAGAAAGAAGTGTGATCTAGTGTCACAGCAAAAAATGGGTGTGTGGATGCGCGGTGAAGCGTCGGGAAGTGTCTTCACGCCAACACTTCCCGAACGCTTCACCAAGCATGTCAGCGCTTCCACATACATCACGAAAAAATGCGTGAAGGCACTTCACGCTTCTTAATATCGCGCTCCCACGCAAATTTATACGCGGGGGAAGCGTGTGGAAGCGCCAGCGGCGTGAAGTGTCTTCCACATGTTTGGATGCGCGTGAAGCGCGCGGTGAAGATAGGTGAAGTGTGTGGAAGACACTTCACACAGAATCTCGTGATGTTGGTGGAAGCGTGTGGAAGCGCGCCGCTTCACGCGCATCCAGCCCGCTTCCACACGCTTCACGGATCTATTTTTTGCGGTGTGTGCATGAACACGCAATCTATATAATTTGATGTTTGTCTTAGGCAGTGGGGCTGATCAAGTCATGATCGATTGAGGCTTCATACATGTAAATTATTTCATATGTATCCCACAAAAATGACTGAAAAATTGCATTTTTGTCATCAGTGTAAAATGCGCCTAAGTGTTTTCACTGTTCAAAGGGCGTTTTTAGGGCTGCTTCGAGTGGGGTTTTAATTCTAGCAGGGTTTTTCCAGGTAAAAAAGTAACGCCAAACACCCGCAGAGATTCGTACATTTCATCACTGGATCGCCAGACAATGTACAGCCGCACAGCTTCCCGTGGGTGGCATATCTGTCAAATGGGGATGGTGGTATCCGCTGCGGGGGCAGCCTCATCTCCGACAAGTGGGTGCTCACCGCCGCCAGCTGCGTCGACAACGGGTCAGTACGTTTATTTCGCTCGTTTTTTAGTCCCCATACAATGGCACCAGAGTTGGTAGGGCCCCTTTCACACTGCACTTGTGTGATGACAATAGATCTTACTCGTCACAGACAGTTATGTGATGACAAATCTTTTTTAGCAGATTTTCATGAGTGTGACGACTGGTCGGCCTCGTTATTGGTGACAAGTAGCAACCCTTTTTTTAACCATGCTCATTGTGATGACTAGATCAAATATTTTAGTTGTCGTCACACTCGCGCAATGTGACGACCACTTTTTTTGAAATTGTCCGCGCACCTGTCGGGCTCCGACAGTGGCAAATTTTTTTATAAACATGTAAAACTCTTGAGCAACACACACCATTCATCTGAAATTTGACATGCATATATTTACACCTAGGTGGTATGTATACTTCAGAGTTGTTAAAATACCGGTATTTTTTGAAAGCGTAAGCGTAAGCGTAAGCGTAAATACACTTTCCAAATTTTGAGTGTGGATACTAAAAGCGTAAGGTATTTTTTAAATACCTAGGAATACGTAAAATAAAGCGTAAGCGTAAAAATTTTCCAGGGAGTTTTTGCTCAGTGAATTCGTTCAAAATCAAGCTTTCAGCGACATTTTTTGGATGTCCACTTGGTAGTATTTATGCCCTTAGATGTTGATGGCAAATTATCGACAGCAACAGTTAATTAGGTAATCTCCATTTCCAAACTCAGACTTTGTGCTGTCGATTTTTGCGATGTATTTATACCTAATTCTCATAAATACTTACTGCATTTCTTCTAATAGCGTAAACGTAAGACATACTTATACTTATGTCACCTTCATTTTCGAACTCGGACGTCGTGCATTGTCGGACACAAAATTTATATTCTAACGCCATTGCCATCTAAAGCCATCTAAATATTTTGCCTGGGGACACAGTATAAAAGTGACATTCATATTGTGACACAATTTGTAGATGTGCCGCTATTTCCAGTGCATTACTGCACACATGCAGTCATTTTTTTGATATGCAGTTTCATTCACTTTCTTTTTTGTATACCGTATTTCTTCGATTTTATTGACTGTTCATTTACATTGGCTTGCTCGTTTACTTTGACGGGTCTGTGGGGCATCCGAAAAATACATTGCCATGTTCAAATACATTGGCGTATGAAATATCGATGTTACATTATCAAACTGTTCCCTTTACGTTTGCTGCTGTAAGAGTCTCAAAACTATACGGCTGCGAAAATTTACCTTATTTATGATGAATGCAAAGTAGAGTTTTCATCAAACATATTTATATTTACTTTACGAACGGACATGAGAAAAGACTCTGAAATATATTTTGCCATGTTCATTCACTTTGCCGTGCTCGTTTACATTGCCCCCCAAAACAGCTTATGAAACAATACATTGACGGTCAATAAAATCGAAGAAATACGGTAGTTATACACTTTTTACAAAAGCATAAAACCGGACCATGTGAAAAACTTTTTTTACGCTTTTAATACCCAGGTATTTCAGCCGGGAAAGCGTAATAAAGCGTACGGGTATTTTATGAAAGCGTAAGCGTAAGCGTAAGTATAAATACCCATTTACCCGGGTATTTCGGGTAAGCGTAAATACGCTTTCGCAACTCTGGTATACTTTACCACATTCACTGATGAATACGGAACTTTTCACTCGACTTATGGAACTTCTTCAAGTGTTGTCGGAGTCGTCACAAAAATGCAGTGTGAACGTTGTCTAAAAGTACTGAACTTCTTTAAAAGTAAACGTAAACGTAAAGTATTTTTATGTAACTCACACCTGAGTACAGAAACGTAAAGTATTTTATTTTTACTTTTACACTGCGTAAAAGGTGAGTAAAATACTTTTTTTCCAGAGAAAACGTAAAAATTAGTTTTTTTCCAGAGAAAATAGGTATTTTTAAACGTTTTTTTAATAAAAATAGGTATTTTTCTCACAGAAAACGTAAAAGTGAGAATTGGTGTGTGTTTTTCAATTTTTACTCTGAAATACATCAAAGATGTCTTTTCCTCTCCTGCTAAGTATTTTTTGGAAAATGTCCTATGTTAGTCACTTT
Source organism: Sphaerolaimus hirsutus (assembly GCA_964036195.1). Taxonomy (NCBI): domain Eukaryota; kingdom Metazoa; phylum Nematoda; class Chromadorea; order Monhysterida; family Sphaerolaimidae; genus Sphaerolaimus; species Sphaerolaimus hirsutus. The sequence goes on along the minus strand of OZ038453.1, from coordinate 12,667,470 downwards.
CTGTCTAGCAAAATGACATTTTTTAACACCAATCGACTTTTTTCAGCGATCCAGACACAGTCGTCCTAGGAGAAGATACTCCAGGAGTTGAACCGGGAAAGCTACAAAAATCTAAGATTGGAAAGGTGGTCAAGCATCCGCAGTATGATGCAAGTGTGAGTAGGGTGTCAAATTTCCGTTTCCGTTTTCCGTTTCCGCCTTTCCGCAGGAAAATTTTTTACCTTTCCGTTTTCCGTTTTCCGGCAGCCGAAAAATTTTTACCTTTCCGTTTTCCGTTTTCCGGCAGCTGAAAAAGTTTTACCTTTCCGTTTTCCGTTTTCCGGCAGCTGAAAATTTTTTACCTTTCCGTTTCCGTTTTTCCGGCCCATTTTTCCGTTTTCCGGCTGAAAAATTTTTACCTTTCCGTTTCCGTTTTACCAGGCCATTTTTCCATTTTCTGGCTAAATTTTCAGTTTTCTGGCATTTTTCATTGTTGTTCCAATCTGTATTTATCTTCAATTGGCTCATCCCATTGTGTTGTTTTTGTCTCTTGGAGCAGCATTGACAACTGGGATTTCAGGGTCAGTGAAACAGGTGCTGTGGACCCAATTGGGTCATATGCTGACACCAATAATTTATTCAAGTTTTGTCTGGTTGGTGTTGTGATGCTGTCAATTTGCAATTTTGGTGTTGATATTGCCAGCATGTCTGTTCAGTGATTTTATTTCATGCCCATTACTGCGACAATTTTATTCACCTTTGGACTCCTGTCATTTTCTGCTATTTCATTCATGACTGATCTGGAGTTTGACAGCTATTCCCTCATGTTCATAGAACATTGGTTAAATAAAGCTTTGACTTTGTAATATAGTTCTAAAGCTTCAACTTCACTCGTGACACTCTTGATGAAGTTATCGACGTAAATGTTGTTTATTATCATCGCCAACTGGTTTCATTCCCCTTCATTTGCTTCATATTCATTCATGTTGTTTATTGTCACATTTAAATGGTATTTTATGACTGCTTCCAAAATTGCTGGGCTGCAGACAAGTCCAAACAGTACGCGTTTAAAACGAAGTACTATTAAGTTATTTTCAGTTACTGGTTTTGAGGCATCTTTCAGCCAGAAAAATTGTGTGTAGTCTCTAGCTTGGTCATGCAATCCTATTTGCAAAAATGCCTTTTCAATATCAGCAATTAATGCTAGATTGCCTGCCCTGAACCTCAGGAGTAGGCCCAGTGCTAATGGTGTCGTAATTGGTCCTCTAAAAAGGCACTCGTTGAAACTGGGCTTACCTGCCGACCCATTGTTCACGATTCTGCATGATGTCAATTTGCCCAGCGTGATTACTGGCTGGTGTGGCAGGTAATGAATCCCTTGTTGTCTGTTTTGTCGTCACAGATCTCAATTATTCCCTTTTCTAGTTGGTCGTCCAAAACTTTCCAGTATTGTTCGAATAAGTTTGTATCTTTGTTGAATCTTCTTATCAGTGATTTACACCACACCGAGGCTTCTGCTTTTCCCATGGGCAGGTCACTGATACTCTCTTTATACGGCCAGTCAATATAGTATTGTTTGTTGTTGTCATTGATTTTTATGCTATTTATTATCATCTCCTCTGCAATGTCGTCATCAACAGCATAGGGGTCATCAGTGATTCCCACTGCTTCTAGACTGTGAAATTGTCGTAGTGTTTCCTTTCCTATGGCCACTATGGCTACTTTTTGATGATTTTTTGTTGGTTCAGTTAAGCTTGAACTACAAGTGAAGTTACAGGCATGATCCATAGTTGCAGAATGTACAGCTACCACAATCAAAGCCAAACAGGCAAACCTGCATGCAGGTTTTCCTTCTGCAAATTTGTCTATTACCGTGCTAATTTCACTTTATTTTTTTCCGTTTCCGTGAAAATTTTGCTTTCCGTTTTCCGTTTTCCGGCATTTCATTTTTCCGTTTTCCGTTTTCCGGCCAACAATTTTTTTTTACCTTTCCGTTTTCCGTTTTCCGCTGAGTGAAATTTTTTTACCTTTCCGTTTTCCGTTTTCCGGCAGAAATTTTTTTTTTACCTTTCCGTTTTCCGTTTTCCGTAAAGTGAAAAAATTTTACCTTTCCGTTTTCCGTTTTCCGTAAAAAAAATTTTTTGACACCCTAAGTGTGAGTGATCTGTATACATACCAACATCATAATACCACAAAGGCTTGAATGAATGTTTAAAAAGAGTGCCATGCTTAGCATTGAAAAAATCTCTGGGAGATTAATATTTGTTTCGCGATTTTCTAGCGAGATTTAATAATATTTTCTTCTTTTTTAAATAATATTTTCTATATTTTTAAAAATAAACAGGGTGCACGCCAGGTCCGCCACCCAAATTCTGAGTCGGTGCCGGACGCCATATCTCCAGTTGTAGTGGGGGGATTTATTCGAAATTTTGAGGGCATATACTCGAAACCCACCCACTACTATATACGGGCTGGGGAAGGTCGGCGACCCACCTGAGTGTGGGTCGCCGTCAGGGACGTATCCAGGATTTTTGAGCGGGGGGGGCTGCTTGTTTACGGAGGCCGGCGAGGGGGGGGGGCTCAGGCTGACAATATGTTTTCAACACCACAGCTTCAAATTCAACACTTTTATATTTGAGAGACGTTCATCGGCTCATTTGAATTGCGATCCATTGACTGCATTCATTCATCATAATATTTACAATGAAAGTAACGCCCTTTGCAGTAAATATATTTGTAGCTTGATTTGCATTCAAACAGATAGAAATCAGAATCAATAATTGGTAAAACGACGTAATTGACCAGCACGCGGTTCCCAGCGCGTTTATATTTTCTTAAAGCGCTTGCGGTCATGGAAACCCTTTAGTAGCGTGTTGATAAATGGCAAACACTTTAGCGCCGCGCGCGACTGCGTGTTTATAATTTGGGAACCCCTTTAAGCGAGTGTTTCCGCGAGCAGAAATGCGCACATGCATGTGCCACTGCGCGCTTGCGATTGGTAAACCCTTTAAGGCAGCGCGTAACGCGTTTATGCCTTAAAGCGGTTCCGTCACGGCCAGTCTGGGCTCAGCCCCCCCCCTAAATTTTTTCCTACATAGTGGCGGTATGGCGCCATGGCGCTAGCGCCATTAGTGGGCGCCACGTCATGGCGCCATTGGCGTTGGCGCCAGCGCCATGGAACGCTGTATATGTATGTAAATATACATACAAAACAGCAAAAAAGCACAACATTGAAGGTATTTATAGCGATTTGCGGCCACATGGAGCAAATCTGAGGATAACACCTTATGTCTGGTGAAGAATGCGCGCTTGCGCGCAAAATTTTTTACGCTTACATTGAAAAAGTCGCATTTTCCGGTGACTTTTTGGTCTCGCCCCGGGAGGGGGGGGGGGGGGCTGCAGCCCCCCCCGCCCCCCCCTGGATACGGCCCTGGTCGCCGTATAAATGAATAGTTTTTTTGAAAAAATCGCTGTCCACGCGAGGTCCGCCGTTGTTTTTTTTGATAAAATGGGCTGTCAAACTAAAACTGTTGGGGGGAATTGATCGGAAATTTTGAGGGGGTGTACACGACACCCCCCACTACTTTTCACGGAAGGTTGAGCCCCCTGGCGACCCCCCTGGGAGTGGACCGCTGGAAAATAATATGATATTTTTGAGAATTCGCTGTCCATGTTGGCACTGGACAGCAAAAACAAAAATTACATTAGAATGTCCCTTGGAGGACAATGTATACCACTGTAAAAAGTGTGTATTCAAAAAGCAAATTTTAAAATGAAGATTTGATCTGGTTTGAAAGTGTATTTGCCACCCATACACAAGTTCCAGATTAAATTTCGATTTAAGTCAAATCTTTAATACACA
>OZ038453.1:12639008-12663429 GCA_964036195.1 Sphaerolaimus hirsutus | reverse complement strand
TGTTTGTTTACGGAGCCCCGCGAACGGGGGGGGCTCAGCCCCCCCCCTAATTTATTCCTATAAAGTAACGGAATGGCGCCATGGCGCTGGCGCCATTCGTAGGCGCCACGCCATGGTGCCTTAAGCGTTGGCGCTGGCGCCAAGAGCCGCTTTATATGTATGTAAATACCGTATTACCTCGAAATACCCCCATGGGGGTTTATTATTTCGCCAGCAAAATTTGAGGGGGGGTTAATTCGAGGGGGGGTTTATTCGAGGGGGGGTTTTATTATTTCGTCAGAAATTTTCGTAAGGATCGTAGTAAATAGTAGGCATTTGCATACCCAAAACAGGTAATAAATGTGTTCAAACAGGATACATTTGGACATAATAACTACATAAACTAGTCTATGTGTAGCTGCAATGCTGATAAACAGTAATATACATCATGTACATTGCGTACATAACGTATTTATTATGTACATGACGTACATCATTCCGAAGGGGGGGTATTTCGAGGGGGGGGTTTATTATTTCCCCAGCCCATTTTGAGGGGGGGTTAATTCGAGGGGGGGTTAATTCAAGGGGGGGGGATAATTCGAGGTAATACGGTATACATATATACATAGCGACAGGCACACAATTGTGACATTTTCAGGGATATGCATGTACAGTAGACCATCCGCGTAAAATACCTATGTGTGATGGAGGATTGCGCGCTTGCGCGCAAAATTTTTCAGGTATACCTTCAAAATTGCACCCCAAAATCGCATTTTCCGGGACTTTTCTTGTCTCACCCCGGGAAGGGGGGGGGGGGCTGCAGCCCCCCCCCCCGCCTGGATACGTCCTTGGTTTTATCGACATCGAAACTTTGATATGGCAAATTTCGCATTCCAATCGACTTTTGTCGATTTTGAAACCATATCACACAAACCTCCATAGCACACAAGTTGCCACAATGTAACTAAAACCCCACTCAATCATAAAAAACAACACTTAGTCAACTCACCCACACTGGCAGCGGTGTCGCTGAACTTGGCGCTGACCGCGTGCAAAGCCCTCACCAACATTTGTCTGTACTTTTGACCCGTTTCTTCGGAGCCTCCAGACGTGGCGCGAGTAATTTCCTGATTTTTTTGTTAAATATTTTGAATAAAAATGAAGATTTGAATAGCGGGGTTGAAAATTTGATGATGAAAATTGATGAAGTGTAGTGGATTAAAAGGCGCTGCGTATATTTCTTGAGGCTTGAGCGACATATTTGCCCGCCGGTTGAAATTAATTAACTCAATTAATTTTCTGCCATGCAATTTAGATATATTTAAATATACTCGGCGGACCACAAAGAATGCGCAGAATCCTACAATAATTTACTGAATAAAATGTTCTGATAAATTTCGCAATTAATTATTCCATAGTAAAAACTAAATATTATGATAAAAAACTGTATATTTTTTGTTCACTATTCAGATGGATTATGGTAGGTTTCCATACTAAGTGTGATGTCCGCCGAGTAAACTTAAATATCCCCAAATTCGAATTTCACCGGACGAATTCTATCCACTTTATTGGTTTATTTGAGCCATCTTCTCACATTGAAATCAAATTTTTTAAAAACCCTCCCCCAAACCTTTCTCAAAAACAGCACAACCTCCTCCACATTCCTTCCATTCACCAAATCCAAAACAAGGGCCAAAGTTTTTCGGCGCACATCCAAATCGGGGGCTTGCAAAACTCTAAGCACGTCCATGGCTAAATTTTGTAAAACTCGTTCCCCCGCGCCGCCGGCTAGACGCAATTGGCACAGACGGTCTAGGACTATTAGCTGAAATTGACGGGGTTGTTTGAGGGGGGTTCTTTGAGGGGGTCTCTTTGAGGGGGGGAGGGTTCTTAAGGGGGGGGGGGTTCTTAGGGGGGGAGGGGGGGTTCTTTGAGTGGGGTTTTTTTGGAGGGGGCTCTTTGAGGGGGTGGTTGTTGAGAAATTGAAATAAGGTTGTATCATATTTAGGATCACACTATTCTTGTAGGATGTATGTAAATGAATTCATCGTTGTTTTCCCAATGTGAGCTGTTAAATTATTTAGATTTATTTTGTTAGATCATAATTTTCGTCTTTTTTGTGTGCTTTGAGCTGGGTTTTTTTTTCTTTAACTTTTAAACAGTTTAATTTTTACGATATTTTTGGAAATTCAAGAATGGGGCTATTAGCGCTGTCCAAAATAGACACACCCAAACTACACACTAAGTACAACTACGTAGAGTTGCAATTTTGAATTAAAACAGCCTTATTTTCACACACTTAAAGTTATTGCGTTATTATAATTGCATAGGGACAAAAACAAGCAAAAAACAACATGACTGAGCATAAAACACACAAAATAACATGACTTTTGACACTTTACACGGTCAGAGAGTAACCCACCCCCCCAACCCCGCACCTTCACATTATTATCGCTCTCCTTCAAAATCAACTCCACATAAGCCTGAGCGGCCGCTCTCACAGCGGTGGGCGCTACGGACAAAGTCAACAAAGTTCCTGCAGCCTCGTAGCGGACTGCGGCTGATGATGATTGTAGGAGGTTGTATACGCAGCGGATGAAACGAGCCCTTTCTGAGGGGTTCGTGTGGCACACCTGTGGGGGTTGGGGGGTGTTTGTTTTGTTTTTTTTTTGGGGGGGGGGTTAGGGGGTTTGGGATTTTTTGTTGGGTTTGGGGGTAGTGTGTGAGAGGTGTGGAATAGCAATAGGTTTCAAAATTTTAGGTAAAACCTAGGTATACTTGGCGGACCGCAAAGTATGCGCAGAATCCTACCATAATTGAATGAATAACATCCTGTGATTAATTTTTATCTAATTATTGCATTGTTAAAACGAAATATTTTGATCAAAAACTGTAAACAAATTTGGTTCGTGGTAGGTTTCCATAGTACTTGATGTCCAGCGACTATACCAACTAAACTGTATATTTTGACATCATTTTCGACATTTTTGATGATTTTCTTTTGTTGCTTATATTGTTACCCCTTTGTCCAATTTGCCTTCGACTCCTTCATAGACATAATCTGAACCCGCAAAAAACGTGAAATTTCCGTGAAAACCCATGTTTCTGAAATTTTTCGTTCTGCCCGGTAACCCCCAATGAACAAGAACTTTTGTGACTTGCCGAAACCACTCAAAGAGTGGGTGGAGCTTAGGCTTCCACAAAAAAGTATTTGCCCGGCCGACACTTTGTGTGCGACCCAAAAATTTTAACATCGAGACGAATCCACATACGATCAAGATAGAGGATTTGCAAATGCGGCTATGTACGACGCCGGTACATGTACATCGGGTCTACATGCCCAGCGGGCTTACATGACCACCGGCACAGAGTCAAACAACCCCCAACCAACCTTATAAATCAACTCGACGATGTTCAACTGCAAAATCTCCCCAAACTGATTGACTTGATCGATGCAACTCTGCAGATAATCCAAGGCCCTGGCTTGGTCCGCGTGCAAAAGCATCATAAAAGCGTTCCGACGGCAAGAAGCGTCTTGTTCCGCTTCCAGGAAATTGTAGACTAATTCGGGCGCGTCGGGGATTAGAAACTCGAAATTGCCTGAGGGGTGTGTCGGGTGAGCGAATAAATATGTGCTGTATAGTCTACTGCCAGGTGCCACTCCCAGACCATGTAAAAAGCCCTGTAAAATGTAAAATGTCATGCAAAGTGTCAAATGTCATGGAAAATGCACCGACAAATGGCAACTCGGTTGCAATTTTGCATGGCATTTTCCATGACTTTTTGACATTGGAAAACTTCAAAATACAAAATTTAAGAGAGAAAATACCAATTCCAACGCCAACCCAAGGACAAAACAAACACAAATTTAAAACATAAACCAAACTCACGATAAATGGTATAAATAGCCATTACAGCATTTCTCCTAACATAACTGTGTCTGTGCTCCAGACACGCCCTGATCGCTGGCATCAAAGGTTCAATCAGTTCTGGTTCCTTCAGCTTGCATAGGAAGCTGTAATGGATCAGGGGGCACGTGTTGGACGGGCGTTTAGTTGTTTGATTGATAAATAGTGAATTACTGTATTTGCTTTATAATTTACTGAGACACAATTCCCCATTGAAGGGATATGTTGTGTCCAATTATAAGAAAAATTGAATGTTATTGTGTAAATAAAGAATATTTCATGGAATGAAATTAATAATAAAACATGCCCGAAAATTTTGACGAATAAATTCCCCCCTCAAAATAGTCTAAAAAGAAAAAAATTCCCCCAGGGGAATTATTCAAGCAAATGCAGGAATCTTAAAGTGGAGTTAACGTTTACTGAAAAATACAGAAAAATTTTTTGAATAGTTTTATACGAAAGGCAGTTTTATACAGGCAGTATAGTGTCCCAACAATTCGCTCTTTTTACAATAAAATAACATTCCAACATTACACAGTTCAATTCGGACGCAAACACACCGCAAAGTCGAGCCTCTAATAAACTCATTCGGGTGCTGCAGATCTTTCCTATAGGCGTCGCAGACCAGAATCATTTCTTGCAGCAACTTTCCGTCTGGCGACGTCTGAAAGTCGTGAACATTTTATTTCAATCTACCTATACTGGGGCAGTCCCAGACCCTGTAAAATGTCATGCAAAGTGTCAAAAGTAATGAAAATGCCCTGCAAAATGGAATCCCGGTTGCATTTTGCAGGGCATTTTTTCATGACTTTTGACACTTTGCATGACATTTGACATCTTACAGGGCAGCACACGGTCTGGGACTGGCACCTGCTCGGACAGATTGTAAAGTAAAGTTGCAAACTTAACAAGATGAAATGAACTTTAAATGTAAGGCACAAACCTAGGGTTGGCCGATGTTTTTTTTAAACGTTTTTAAAAAAAAAAAACGTTTTTTTTTTTTAAAAAAACATGACGTCCGAAATGTTTTTTTTTTTTTTTTAAAACATCGGCCGAAATTTTTAGTACTAAGCACTAGGTATTTTGCAAAATTTTTGCGCGCAAGCGCGCAATTTCACACACAAATTGACATTGGTGGTGGTTTTCATTGGTTTTGTTGCATTTTTAGTATCAAAACATCCATTTCTATGTGCTACCATGGGTGAATAAGCCGACATATGTTGCTGTAATATATTATAATGTGCTTCCATGTACCTCCACAGTGTGTAATTTCACTCCCAAAGTAACAACCTCCTTTTATAACCTTGTTTGATCACCATTCCGTGCCAAACTTTACCTGAAGTCACGAACATTCGACTATAAGGCGATATACGAATGATATGTCGACGAAAAATGGATATTTTTGACACAAATCACCACTTATAATGCTATCCCATGGCTCCACAGCCATTATATGGTCATATTTAACATCACAGAGTATTGCCAGTGTCTGATATACCTATATATGTTGACACTAGGTCATATCTGGGAGCTTTTAAAAAAAACGTTTTTTTTAAAAAAAAACATCGAGTTAAAAAAAAACGTTTTTTTTTCCAACCCTACACAAACCTTCGGCACAACCTCCCAGAAAATAAGGAGGAGCTTCTTGATCAAATGATCCTGACTGGGCAGACAAAATCTAATCACATACATCAGCAAATCCCTGCCCACATTTTCTCCATTCACAATCATCGTTATCAGCCGTTTCAGAGTTTCAGCTTTTGCTTTATTGTCGCCTGAGATGGGTAGCAAGGTGTCAGTTTCAGGAACAACGTTTTAGTATATTTTGTTGAAAAATGTGTTACTTGTATGTGTTCGAACAGATGTTTTGGTAGGGTTAGGAAAGCGAGGCTACCCCCCCCCCCCCAATTGCCCAACTATCTGGCTATCTGATACGATTTTTGAGAAATGTTACCCCAATATTTGCTAAAAATCACCAATTTTCATACCATTTTATACATTTTCACGTTTTGAATAATTACTTCAAGTTAATTTTTATATTTTACGGTTCTTTTTCACCTATTTTTTAGCGATATTTGAGCCCTTTCTGGCTTCTACACCTTGAAAAACCCTATATATTGAATCACCGCAAACCCCAAAAACAAAATTCAGCTACCCACCCCTCCGAAAAAACCATTTGCTATCTATTCGAATCCGAAAAATAGGGATACCGTATGTTTTGCTACACTACAGATATTTTTAGGCTTAAGCAAAGAATTGCTCACAAGCTATGCATAGATCTTCTAAAAAAATAAACATAAACATCCGTCAAGTTTCCAAGAAACTGGCAACACGCCAAAAAACACACAAAAACGTCAAAACGACCTTTTTCCAGCGAATTTCTTATCTGCACATCTGTAGGCGTTTCCGTAGAACCAGCCGGCCCCACGTCAGATTTTGCAGCTATCAAAGTGTAACACGCTTGTTCGGACATAGATAGAGCCATTTTTCCGGATTTACGCAGTTTCGGGACCCGGGAAGGTGGTTTCTGAAAGATATGGGCCGGGGATTATTTGGGAACGAACCTCAGCACGATATTTAATGAGACACGTTGGCAGATTTAGAAAAGTGGGCGGAGCTTTCCTTTTTCTTGCAAAATAGCATGAAATGGATACATAGAGACAATGAATGACTCCAATTAGGTAGTCGGTTATAGTAGGTCTTTACCCCAATTAGAAACTTGACCGATGTCAGACCGGTTGACACATACGTCAACTGGTGTTGGGCCGCCTTTTCAGCGAAATTTAACGTGCCCCATTTGCGCGAGTACCGGATTTCCTTTTTACATTTAATTTTATTAATCTCTGCATTGCTTTTACTTTGATGGAAACATTTATTCATGAAAATGTAGGAATTTGCGGCTTGCGACTCGAGCAACAGTCGTTCAAATGTATTTTTACATTGACTCGCGAAATGCTTGAGTACTCGGTAGTGATGAAAAAGCGCCATGACGCTGGCGCCTGGCGCTAGCGCCAAAGCAAAAAGCCATGGCGCTATTTTTGCGTGGCGCCAGGAACAAAAAGCAGGGCCATGGCTCTTCTGGCGCTTGGCGCCATTTCGCTGTGGCGCCATTGGCGCTGTTGGCGCTTGGCGCCAAATTCCTGGCGCTTTTTCCATCACTAGTACTGGGCAAATTTACATTTACTAGTGCACTCCTCTTGAAAAAGTTTCCCAGTTACACAAATCCCCAGATTTCCAATTTTTGCGTAAATAAGCGAGAAGCTACAGCAGCTCAAACAACAAGCCGTGTGAATAAAAATAGCCGCCACACAAATGCCAGCTGATTAAGTATCCACCCTCAGTGAATACCCAATTATACAATCACCAGTGTTTACGTGCAACATTTGAAGGTGTGATTATAGGTCTAGGCGGTTACCGTATTTCCGTAATAGAACGGCATACCTCCAATAGAAGGGCATCTTCAATAGAACGATAGGTTATGGAACGTTTTTGTCCTCACCAAAACGATAATATGGCACCTTCCAATTGAACGGCTGTCTCCAATAGAACGGGAGGTATACTCAGCGGACCGCAAAGTAAGAGGCTCAGAGGTTTATTAACGATGACATCATGATGCTGTGTTTCCTTCAGAAAAATGCATAGCATGTGGTCCGCCGAGTATACAAATAAAAAGTTTGTTAGAGTGCCAAAACCATGGTTGGTTTTAGTAAAATTCTTTTTACTAAAATTGTATTTTATTTTTATTAAAATTGTATTTTATTTTTATTAAAATTGTATTTTATTTTTATTAAAATTGTATTTTATTTTTATTTTATTTATGGTTCATTTTATTTTTTATTTTATTCTGAAATGTCATTAATAAAATAAAATGAAACCATTTTACAAATATTCTACTAAAATTTTACAAAAAAATCAGAATCTTGGATGCATGGCCATAAACAATGTGAACGCTGGAAGCATGCAGATGAATACAAAAAAAGACACCGGTTGCAAAGTAAAGTCGGCGGACATTTCACCCTACAAAATCGGAGAGTTAGAATTCGCTCGTGAATAGAGCGAACAACGAAACTTGTGTCCCACGAGGACGCTAGAATTTGAAAAAGAAAATCATATTGAAAGAAAAATGGACGTTTCGCTGCGTCCGTGCGAGCCACGCCCTAGTTATCTACATTTTCAACGTTGCTCGTAAAGAATTTGACCGTTCAAACTACCGTTTTACCGTTCAAACTACCGTTTTTGTTTTTATTTTATTTTTCATTCGTTGGCTCCGTTCCAACAAAAGAGAACTTGGCAGCCGGCCAAAATTTCGAAATCCGCTATAAATATGAATAAAATAGGCTCACAATAGCTATATAACCATGTATATAAACAAAAATAGCAATTATGAAGTTGGAAATTAGCAAAGCGAAGCAAATTTTAACGATTTTTGGGTTTTCGAGTTTTCACTCTCATTTGTATAATACGCAACTGGTAACTGGATAAGGGCCAAGTTTTCATACGTGACCCGACTTATTCCAATCGTTAAAATATTGCGTCACAACTCACAATACCTAATACCGTCATGCACTCTCCACTGGAGAGATTGACGCAAATGTTTGTAGGGCGATACGTCTGCCGACTTTAGGTATCTTGAATTTTGACCCTCACAGGGCTGGATAGATATGTAGCTAATTGCTCCTCCTGAGGGAAAGATAGCTAAAAATTTGTTATTTTGGGGGTGGGGATGGCTTGTGGGGTTCAGTATACCTATAGGCTTTTTCAAGGTATGGAATGAATTAAATGGGAAGAAATCACATAAATAAGTGATTTTTAAGGTGAAAATAGGTATATTTAAAGATGTGAAAATTTGCAATTTTGAGCAAAAATATTTTTCAATCACAACAATGAAAGCAATAACAAGACACCAGAGCTGCAAATTGGCAGCTAGAATCTTAAGCAACAGGATAGAAAACCTTTTATAGAATTTTACAGACACTCGAGTTTTTGTAAAATTTTACTAAAATTGTACTCAAATTCGAATTTATTGTTAAATTTTACTTTTTATTTGTATACTCGGCGGACCACATGCTATGCATTTTTCTGAAGGAAACACTGCATCATGATGTCATCGTTAATAAAATAATATTAATTCCAGCAAAAAAAAGAAAAAAAACATGACGGGAAAAACTTTGCTCGTTTGTACGTGACTCCACCTTTTTCTTTTTTTAAATATTTTTCTTTTTGTGAAAGTGCATACATAAGTATCCAGTATGCAACTTTACGCGTTATCGACCAAGACATAAATAATTTTGGGCGCATACTTTGCGGTCAGCTGAGTATACCTCCCGTTCTATTGGAGACAGCCGTTCAATTGGAAGGTGCCATATTATCGTTTTGGTGAGCACAAAAACGTTCCATAACCTGTCGTTCTATTGAAGATGCCCTTCTATTGGAGGTATGCCGTTCTATTACGGAAATACGGTAACCGCCTAGACCTATAATCACTTAGACTATGACCACAAAACGTCAATTTTGTGCGCTCCCACTAGAGCACTGCCTTATATTTACTATTTTATGCAAATCCACCGTCCACAGACACAACTAGTGGTGTAAAAAAACGCCAGGGGTTTGGCACAAACGCCAAAAGCCGTGGCGTTTTTCTCCACCCCAGAGCCGAGCACCAATGGCGCCAGAGCAAAATAGTAACAAGCGCCAGAAGCGCCATGGCGCTTTTAGCTTTGGCGCTAGTGCGAAGGGCCAGTGCGAGGTACTTTGTTCCTGGCCATGGCGCTTTTGATCACTAAACATAACTAGCAAAGTTATTAAAATTATATATTTTCGTTTTACTAAATAAGTTCATTCAACTATTACTTTACGGTAACTCGGAACGGGTGGATCCACTCTAACATACAGTCTACTTTGACATAAGATGAAAATGACATGTGGCGCGTGGACACTGACGTGAATCCGACATGCCAAATGATGAAACTGATATTCGCTGTGTGAAACTGACATACTGTGAAACTGACACACAGTGGTATTGTTACAATATTGCATATTTCCCCATTGCATATTTTTAGCACAATCAACAGTCAATGTAAAAATTTGACGTGATAAATGCAAATAGCAAGTAAATTTTAATTAAAAAGTGATCAGTGCATGAATGCAGAGTTGTTAAAATACCGGTATTTTTGGAAAGCGTAAGCGTAAATACACTTTCCCAATTTTGAGTATGGATACTGTAAGCGTAAGGTATTTTTAAAATACCTAGGAAAGCGCAAAATAAAGCGTAAGCGTAAATTTTTTTTTGAGAGAGTGCTCTTGGCATTGAGCATCGTAAAATACTCTTGCTTTCACATTTAGATCAATGTAAATATCACAGATTCTGTCCATTTTTGCTCAGTTAATTCTTTTCAAAACAAGATCTCGGTGACATTTTTCGGTCGTTCATTTGGTAGTCTGCCCTCGTAGCAATTCATGAGCAGCGACACTTATATCATATTCTAACTCGCATTTCGTGCTGTCGACGTCAACAACATCGTCATCGGAATCCATTTTCTGTCCCAAAATCACTAATCTAACGCCACGGTATTGCTCGACGACACAATATTGACCAGACATTCATATTGGTGCCACACACGCTGGATGTTGACTGTTTCGGTGTCAACTCGATTTTAGTTTTATTTAGGTTGCAGGACAATTTTCAAGTGCACGTGTGGCAAAGTTGACGAGAAATTTATATGGCCATGTGCATTTGAACATGAGTTCGCAGCCCATAAACACAAAATTTCTGAAAAACTGTTGGCCCAGTTGACATCCAGATGTCAACTGGTCCAACAGTTTCTCATAAATTTTTAGTTTATCGGCTGCGAAATTATGTTCAAAAGCACATGACTATATAACTTCCTCTTAGACTTTGCCGCATGTTCACTAGAAAATCGTCCTGCGACCTAAATTGAACTAAAATCGAGTTGACACCGAAACAGTTGACATCCAGCGTGTGTGTCGCCTTTGCGACACAATTTATACATGTGCCGCTATTTCCAGTGCAATACTGCGCACACGCAGTCTCTATTTTTTTGTATCTTTTCATTTTCTTTTTTGTAGTTTTACACTTTTTCAAAAGCGTAAAACTGGGTCATGTGGAAAGCTTTTTTACGTTTTTAGTATCCGGGTAATTTGGCCAGGAAAGCGTAACAAAGCGTAAGGGTATTTTACGAAAGCGTAAGCGTAAGCGTAAGTATAAATACCCATTTACCCGGGTATTTTGGGTAAGCGTAAATACGCTTTCGCAACTCTGCATGAATGTCTATTGTATATATCAACATAAAATCTATCATAATATCTATTCAAAATATCTTTCATAACAAATTTTGGAAAAATTTTGGAATATTGTTAATTGGTAATGTTTGGAAGTAGATGTTAAAATATTTTCAAACATGAGATAAGATAGATGTTCTAAAGTAAATGGAAAGGCAAAAATTCAGTAGAAATTTGACAAATGAAATTGGAAATAATACTTCATGAGATTTAAAAATGCTGCAGGGTTCAGATGGTACTGTAAATTCTCTAATAATACAGCAGTCCTATTATTGTTTTCAGCACACTATTGGACAGGTCACATTAATAGAGAGTGTTGCTTTTTATTTTGTCTTGACCAGGGGTCTCCAGGATTTTGGCCCTCGCGGGGGCTGGATAGATAGCAAATCGCTCCTCCGGAGGGATAGATAGCTGAAAATTTTTCTGGGGGGGTTGGGGGGGGGGGCTTGGGGGGGGGCTGGCGGGGGCACAATATATAGGCTTTTTCAAGGTTAAAAGGCCAGAAAGGGGGATAAATCGCTAATAATCAGTTAAAAGTAGCCAAAAGTGGGTATAAAATGGCTAAAAATAGGTATATAACGATGCATATAGCCGGAAACCACGATTTTGAAGGTGAAAAACTATAAAAAGGTGCGAAAATAAGTGATTTTGAGCGAAAATTGGGGCAAAATTTCTCAAAAACAACTCCAGATAGATAGATAGCTGAGCAATTTGGGGGGGGGGGTCTTTGGGGGTAGTAGCCAAAAATTTTGCCTCGGGATAGATAGATAGCTGAGCGGCCTCCAGGATAGATAGATAGCTGGCTGATTTGGGGGGGGGCAGCCCCCCCCCCCAGCCCCCCCCCCCCCCCCCCCCTAGGAGACCCCTGGTCTCGACCCAACAACTCCAATGTGCATATAACTCAAGTGTGAGCATGACATTGTAAAGTGATAAACAGTGAACAGTGGCGGCAGTGACGCGGCTGGTGCTGTTGCAAACTGCCCACAGTCTACTCCAAAAGTGCTGAATATGCAGCTTCGTTTCATTATTTATCAAATGTTTTTCTCAAGGGGTCGCATTATCATAGTGTTGCATTATACTCACACAATGTGCCCAAAGGGGTCTCTTGGGGTCTATTGGATAGTTTGCTTTATTGGAGACCTGTTGCCAAAATAAAGGATTTTGTGGTATAACCTTCTGATGCTTATATTCCATATTACCCCTTATGTCTGAGTGAACTAAGGGAAAAGAGTTTGGAGAATTTTTCATGCACAGCATGTACATGTGCATGCCAGTTTCACGCTGTGCAGCGCATGTCAGTTTCACATTTTGGCATGTCAGATTCACATTATGTGATATGCGCGGTATGCCAGTTTCACTTTATGTAAGAGTAGACTGTATGTCAGAATGACCACACTCAACTGGAAATGTAGGTGTCTGTTCAGTAGGAACGTTATGGAAACCTAATGCACCGTGACAAGAAGCTTACCTAGGCAACTATAACCATTTATGACATTGTCGCTGCACACGCTAATTTTACGAACCAAAGTGAACTCAAAATGATGTATGCATATTAGTGATGGAAAACTGCCAGGCGCCAACTGTGCCATGGCGCCATACAAAATAATGGCGTCGGGTGCCAAAGGGAGCCAGAGAAAATGGCGACAAGCTCCAATGGCGCCCTTTGGCGTCAGCGCCATGGCGATTTTCCTCACTAGTGCATACCGTATCTCCTAGAAATACCACCTCAAAATGGCCACTATGAATTTTAGTTTGGGTTAAATTTTGATTTTCAATATCCAGTTCATGAATATTAATAGAGGAAACTGAAATTTAAATTCAAATAAAGCTAAGCTAAGATACGTTCAAAGCTGATCTTTGAGTACCTTACTCAATTTTGAGTTCATTTACACTGGTCATAGTAAACTAGTGTGCGAAAAGCCATCAAGGTAAGGTGAGGCTGAAAGTTATCTACCCAATCCAAATAAAACTACCGCAAATCCTTGAATAAGACCCCCCTCGTATAACTCCCCCCTTGAATAAGTCCCCCCTGCTGGCGGGGTGAGGAAAAAATAACTGCCCCCTTGAATAACTCCCCCTATTGAATAACTCCTACTTCTGATGAAAAGGATACAATACAAAACTATGAAAGAATAGTAACGAAAGCAGATACATAATGTGTATGCAGTGTACCTATACACATTGTTTTGTTGTTGTTGGACAGTGAAATACCTGAATTACACGAGTTTGCATACTGCATCCATACAATGAATTAAGTCCAAGTTTCCCGAGGAAATAATAACTCCCCCCTCGAATAACCCCCCTCTTGAATAACTCACCCTCCAAAACGTCTAACGTAAAAATAACTCCCCTGGGGTATTATTCGAGGATTTAGGGTATTTAGATATTTTTTAATTTCATCGAGTTTTCGTTTTGTCACGTTCGCCCTGCGCACGCTGGTTTACTCCAAACACCTGTAAATTCAAAATGAGCGCTCAGAAAACGACTTTAAACGCGTGTTTTTTGCGTAATTTCGAATTTACCTTGTAATATTCAGTTGACGGAGATGACAATGACAAAGACAAAGTTTAATCCAAATACGTCCACAGCTGATTCACGAGTACTCAGATTTGAGTTTACTGGTGTGAGTAAACTAGTGCGTGCAGCGACATAGCACATTTTTCAGCACAAAAATCTAGTCCCACGGCTTCAATAGACACTCACTATGTACCTACATGTAAATACAATTAGTAAAAATTATTGAAGATTAATTGGTTAAAACAGAGAGTGGAGCGTGAACATCGGTTACGCACTTTTGAGTATATTAGATTAATCGAAATCTTCCCGTCCGTGTTGCATAGCAACACATTTAAACCCAACACGCATCTGGGTCGCGGTGCACAGCGCAGGTCATATTTACAATTGCCAAACTGTCCCTATTCTGCGCAAACAATGAAGTGGGAAGAAAAGTGGCAAATGGTGAATCAAGTAACAAGTGGAGTTGTGAACAAAAATACCTGTCGCATGACTTTACGTGTCACTAACGATTGCAAAAAAGATATGAAAATTCGAAAACGTATTCGAATTTTCAAATTTTTGTGATTTTTGTTCAAAATGTTGACTCCCTAAGTATCACTGAATAAAATCCTTTGAAGCTGTAGTAAGTGTGCCACTTTCTCAAATGTACAATTTTTACAAAAAAAGCCAAAAATATCATGTCAAAGTTCAGTTGAGTTTTCCTAACATGACAGCCCTACACACACTAGTTTACCGCATGACTTTTGTGGGAAAACTCAATTTAGTTTTCCCATTGTGCAGGCAACAGATGCAAAAGGCCGCCATTTTCAATTTGTTTTATGATGATCCCTTTGTGACACCCATTTGGGAAAACTGTGAAAAAATGGTGAAAGTTTGATGAGTTTTGCACCATAAAAAAATTGATTTCCGGAACATTATTTATGTTGCATGTGATACACTATGTGAAACTGTATATATATGTACATTTTTGTGCTTCCAGTTACTTTTGTTCTTTTTTAAATAATTTTTGAAAATCAGAAACACAATAATTTTTATAAAAATGTTGGTTAGTTTGAAATACTTCTAAATTTACAGCCACATACAGTTTTTCTCTCTTTTATTTGCTACTAATCGCACACTGTCATTACCACAGTTTCAAAAATGAATGAATTTAATTTGTATGACATTAAAAAAAGCAATAAAATTTCAATCACTTGACAAGTAGCTGCAATTTTTTGACATGAGACAGCAGGTATTCAGTATATCGTTAAAAAAATATGGAATATATCTACACAATTAAAAATAACTAAATTTTTTTTCATATCCTAAAAATAAAACATGTCCTAAAAATCTAATTTTTTAACCTGTCTGCTCATTATACTTTGATAGAGAGACAAAAATATGCAGCAACAGATGAAATTCAAATGAAGCATTCATCAATAACTAAACTGATTTTATAGTTGAAAAGCTAAAAAAATGAAGTTTTCCCATGTTGCATGCAGAAGCTGAAAACTGATTTTGACTTGTACTGAAATTTTCATTCAGCTTTTCAATTATTACCAAATCATGTGACACACACATGAAGAACCAAAATCAAGCAAATCAATCATCCAAAACCTCCCATCAAAAATCATAAAAATGAATGAAAATTCAACAATTTCGCCAATTTATTCAGGGCACAATGCCCTCTGCAGTCTTCATCCACTCCTCAAGTTTCTCTCTCAACGCTCTGTGGTCACGCAATTCACTCTCGCGGCGTTGATCAGCACATTGCATGTCATCCAGCCCCTCATAAGCATCCCTCCAGTCCAACTGCAGTATTTAGCATACATTAATTCAAATAGAAACATGCCAAAACAGTGATAAATTTCCACAAAGAAACAAATGGTGTGGTTCCAAAGCGTTGGTTCATCTGGAGCGTGCAGCGGTGTTTCTCATTCCCCATCTGGTGGCAGTCACAAACTGTAAAATCACTATGTAAAATGGCAAGTGTCATGCAAGGTGTCAAAACTAGGGTGTCAACTTTCCATTTTCCATTTTCCATTTTCCATTTTCGCTTTCTGCAGGCAAATATTTTTTCAGTTTCTGCTTCCATTTTCTGGCTCACTTGTCTGCTTTTCAAAAAAAAATTCATTTTCCAGCTCGATTTTCTGTTTTTCTGTTTCAACCTGACTGGTAAACATGCATGCAAGTTCTCAATTTTGTAATTTTTTTCTATTTCTAGCAAGATTTCTGCAAATTTTTTTATTTCCGGGTAAATTTCTGCAAATTTTTCCAGTTTCCAGCATAATTTTAGCAAATTTTTCCATTTTCGTTTCTGTTTTCTTCCATAAAAGTTTCTGTTGACACCCTAAGTATCACTGAATAAAATCCTTTGAAGCTGTAGTAACGTGTGCCACTTTCTCAAATGTACAATTTTTACAAAAAAAGCCAAAATTATCATGTCAAAGTTCAGTTGAGTTTTCCTAACATGGCGTTATTTGTGTCAAACTACTATTTCTTTACGGTCTCCATGGTTGTCACCATGAAAACCTTGTGAAAACTAGGGTGTCAAGAAAAATTTCTTACGGAAAACGGAAACGGTTAAAAAATTTCAGGTGCCAGAAAATGGAATGGAAAACGGAAAAAAATTTGCACTTGGTGGAAAACGAAAACGGAAATGGAAAAAAAATTTCAGTGGCCAGAAAAAGGAAAAAGGGGCCAGAAAAACGGAAACGGAAAAATGAAATTTGCATGGAAACCAAAAAATTTGCTGAAATTTTGCCAGAAAACGGATAAAATTTGCTGAAATTTTGCTGGAAGTGGAAAAAATTTGCAGAAATTTTGGCTGGGAACCGTAAAAATTTACTGTTGTGCACACGGGAAACGGGGCTCACTGTGTACTGATTCAGTGGCGCACAGATGAGAAATGTGCAGTGAGTTTCAGCTGGATTGGCATGTGGACCTTGGACAAGAGGTGAAGCCAAGTCCATTAAGCCAACAACCAGAGGAGATTTGCATTTGTGATGTGGTGTGGTTGTGTGTTTGGGTGGAACATCGCTCGGCAAAATGGGTCTCAAATGTTAACATCTCATATTCATAGATGGTCAACCCCCGAAGGGGACATGAATGATGAGGGAAAATGAGTTAATGAACATCAACTGACCAAAACACCCAAGTAGGCACATATGAAGATTGGCTGAAACATGAAGTTTAGAGGTTCTGACCAATCACCCAAAAACCTATACAACTGTGGAAATGCAAGTGTATAGAATGGGGTAGACTCCAACTACAACATTACATAATTGGCAATCTGCATGAATTTTTCCCAGTTTGGCTGGAACAGAAAACAGAAAATTGAGCCAAAAAAGGTAAAATGAGGCGGAAAAACAGAAACAGAAAAAAGTGGCTGGAAAACGGAACAGAAAACAGAAAAAAAATTTCAGCAGCCGGAAAACGGAATGGAAAACAGAAAAAATTTGCCTGCGGAAAACGGAAATTTGACACCCTAGTGAAAACTCAAAAATTATACCATAAATTAAATAAACTCAAAAATTATACATATTACCAAGTGCCCATCTCTCTACCAAAAATAGAGGAAAAAATTCTGCATAAGACCTCCAAATGTCACATATCTGGTCCATTCATGTCTCATTTAAAGATACTTTTTCAAAGTGGCCACGCCTGTGAAAACTCACCAATATGGCAACAAAAATGGCAACATTTTGACACCATTTTTGTCGCCATGGCGACAGTTTTCCACAGTGGCTTGCATATTGTGAAAACTGCCAACACGTGTGGCAACATTTCTTGTTGCCACATGTCGCCATGTGTCGCCAGTTTTCACAAGGTGTATGCATACTGTTCACATAATGACTGACAAATGGGAAAACTGCTTGGTTCATTGTTGAAACTGCTATTTAGCCTGGTAATATTATCAAGGTGCACACACATTGTGAAAACTGAAAATATTAGTTTTTAAGTGTACAAATTGTATTATTTTTTATACAATGATGAATAGCAGTTTTCACTTTGTTTTCATTTTCAATTTTTTGAACTTTGTGCAATACAATTACAGTTATGAAAAGCTCAAGAAATATGGTCAAAATACTATAGTCATGTTTTTGTTGCCTTTTTTCATATTTTTCAATGTTCTGATGCACATTCATTTTTCCATTTGATTCACTGCATATTCTCAAAAAACATTCCTGTGAGAAGAATTGTATTGTGTGTAATATTTCTCTCATATGTAAAAAGTAAAATGAAAAACAAAAGTTGTGTACATGATATTTTTCTTAAAAATGTACAATGAAAAACAATAACAAATATCAAGCATGAAAAATAAAGTGAAAGAAATGTATCACATGTAAAAAGAGGCAAAAAAGAAATATCAAGCATGAAAAATAAAGTAAATGAAAAAAATGTATCACATGTAAAAAGAGGCAAAAAATACTAAATCTGTATAGATAAAGCATGATTTCAGTAGTTTTGCCGATTAACCTGCGTTCATACGACATCACAGTTGTTCACATCGTCCTCCTCCACCAACACGCTGTCTGCATGTAAAAAATGGCTGTGTGGTTAATCGCTAGTTCAACAGTTGCCTACACAGCAAAGTTTTTCAGTTTTCACTTATTGCAGTCACATGTGGAAAAGTGAATAATATTTATCCATGACAACAAGGGCGACATGTCACCATGTGGTATGGCGACATTCAATAAGTGTTGCCATACCATTTGGCGACATTTGCCATTCAGTTTTCCACTATAGCATTCCAGAGTTGTTAAAATACCGGTATTTTTGGAAAGCGTAAGCGTAAGCGTAAATACATGTTTCAAATTTTGAGTATGGATACTGTAAGCGTAAGGTATTTTTAAAACACCTAGGAAAGCGTTAAAAAAAGCGTAAGCGTAAAATTTTTTGAGAGAGTGCTCTTGCTATTGGGCATGGGAAAATACCCTCGCTTTCACATTTAGATCAATGCATAACAGCTTCTGTCCGTTTTTGCTCAGTAAATTCTTATCAAATCAAGCTCTCGGTGACATTTTTCGGATGTCCATTTGGTAGTCTGCTCTCAAAGCAATTCATCGGCAGCGCAGCGACACTTATAGCATCTTTTAACTCGGATTTTATCGATGGGAAAAACATCGTCGTTGAAACCATTTTTGGTCCCTACATGAAAATGTGTGAATGCTGCTGCAACGCTGTTGACAAGCCATTCATATTGTGACACAATTTTTACCTGTGCCGCTATTCCTAGTGCAATACTGCACACATGCAGTCTCTATTTTTTTGTATTTTTTCTTTTTTTTTGTTGTTTTACACTTTTTCAAAAGCTGGGCTATGTGAAAAGCTTTTTTTACGCTTTTGGTATCTGGGTAATTTGGCCAGGAAAGCGTAATAAAGCGTAAGGGTATTTTATGAAAGCGTAAGCGTAAGCGTAAGTATAAATACCCATTTACCCGGGTATTTCGGGTAAGCGTAAATACGCTTTTGCAACTCTGTAGCATTCATGTTGAGAACACTAGTGACTTACCGAAACCAACACAAATATTTTTACACCTCTAAATTTTACTTCATGCAAGATGGGAAAACTGAATGGTGACATGTCGCCATTTAAGTATTCACACGCGTCACTCGGTAAACTAGTGTGTGTAGGCACAATGTGTAAAAACTGCAGAAACTTAACTAACAATGACTTATTAACATGGATTTTTTTGTAGCGGCAAAACCAAAATACTTATGTGGTAACAGCGGTAAGGCTGTTAAACATAAAGATGTATCTAAAAGTCAGACAAAAAATTAGACAATGCAATCAACTGATGCAAATTTTTTTTTGAAAAGTAACAAAAAGATTTGAAAATTCGAAAAGTAATGAAAAAGATTTGAAAATTCGAAAACTACATTCGAAAAATAAAAAACTATTTTCAGAAAAATTCGAAAATTTGAAAAGTCTTTTTGAAAAAATACTTAAAAATTTAAATACTTATTTCGAGAGGGTTTGCCATCGTTACTTGTCACTTGGCTTATCGTTATGCCAACGATGGCAAAACACATTGCGGTTGAATTTGAACAATTAAACATGAACGTTGTGTGAAATAATTTGAAAGCACTGTGTTTGAAAATTTTGACATAAAAATAATTCCCCCCCCCCTTGAATAGTTACCCCTCGAATAGTTCCCACTCAAAAAGTCTGAGGAAAGAATAATTCCCCGGGGGAACTATTCGAGAAAATACGGTATTCAAAATTGATATGAAATCTTACATAAATGCTCTGATATTCAAATATTGCTCAAGCTTCAATAAAAACGAGGACCTTGTTCAAATGAAAACTGTGTAAAAAATTGGAGAGAGAAAAATAGAATGGCAGCCTCCAATACAACGGCATCTCCAATAGAACGGCAGGTACCGTAAATTCTCTAATAATGCGACTGTCGTACTATTGTTTTCAGCACATTTTTGGGTGTCGCACTATTGGAGATGTCGTATTGTTTGAGACTGTCGCATTTTATTTTTCAACGAATCATAAACTTCATTGTTCACATAACTCAAATGCGACCGATTGCGACATCTTTACGTTTTTTTTTCTCAGAGTGTCGCATTATTGGAGAGTGTCGCATTATTAGAGAGTGTTGCATTATTTTCACACAACGTGCCCAAGGGTGTCGCACTATTGGAGATGTTGTATTATTAGAGACCTGTCGCACTATTAGAGAATTTACGGTATAAAAGTTGCCGAAAAAATGGAACGTCGATCTTCTATTAGAAGAGGTATGGTACCAGTATTTTTCTTCTGAGTGATCGTGAATGTATTTACTCACTACTTGAGTATTTTTCGAGTAAACGTCAATATGTTTTAACAGCTATGTTTTTCAAAGTGGTAAGTAGTGCACATTTTTCAAATGCTCCAAGTGGATATGCTTGTTCAAATGTATTTCCAGTTCAAATCAATTCACCAGTTTTGCATGTGAAAGTAAACATGGGTACCTATCAGAGTTGCGAAAGCGTATTTACGCTTACCCGAAATACCCGGGTAAATGGGTATTTATACTTACGCTTACGCTTACGCTTTCCAAAAATACCGGTATTTTAACAACTCTGGTACCTATCTTATTTACAATACATTCATTCAAGCATTTATTGAACCTAATTATATCTTAATGGACATTGAATTTTGTAAATGTTGCTGAGGTGAACATGTTGTTAATTTTTGTTGTGCTTTTTACTAGATTTGAATGCAGATTTGATGTAATTTTGATTTAAAAACTTCGCTTGATGCATGTGGAAGCACATGGCGCAAGTTTCAAGCTTCCCGCACATTTACATGCACTTAACAACCGCGTTTTTGCAACACTTCTAATTTTAGAACGGCAGAAAAATCATCTTAGAAGCAGGTTTTAGATCTAAGAAATACGTTTGTAAATACTTCAGTAGCACACTGGCAAAAGTGTGAAGTATTTACTGATGTAAGTTGCTTTTTTTAACTAGGTAGTTTAAAAAAACTTAATATACATACCTAACTCCGGTCTTTCTACTAATAAAAGAGCGCCGTCATATTTATTTTTTCGTTAACGTGTTCACCTGTCGTTTTTACCGTCCTTTTTTTTATCGTCTGACCGTTCTAAGCTGCCGTTTTATTTTTTCATCAATCTTTTCACACACTTTTCATTTCGACAATCGACATTCGTTTTTTTATGCACAGAAAATTACTGCTGCAGCAGCTAACAGATAATTGGGATTGTCTGGCAGATAATTGTAATGTAATAAAAGTACATTTATAAAATTGTTATCATCCGCTGTAAAACTACATACCGTATTTCCTCGAAATACCCCCCCCCCCCTTGAAATACCCCCCCCCCCTCGTTTGACCCCCCCCCTCTCGAGACCACTATGAAACAATCACCCCCCCTCGAAATACCCCCCCCCAAATTGAGTGTAAAGAGAACGTACATGCCAAATACGGCAGTTTATGTTCTGCGTAGTGCAGAACACACGTTAAAACAATGTCGGAATCACGTTAGAACAGTGTTTATACCATCTACGTACTAATATTAGTCTACAGAACCTTATAAATGGCAGTTTTTGTTGCATTTTTCGACGTCTGCGTACGTTTCAGACGACAATTTCGTACTTGGTTTTCAAAAATTTTCTTGTGAAATAATAACCCCCCCCCTCGAAATACCCCCCCCCTCGTTTAACCCCCCCCCCTCTCGGGACCACTATGAAACAATCACCCCCCGGGGGGTATTTCGAGGAAATACGGTAGGTAGATACCGTATTTCTTCTAATTTTCAGATGGGCGTTCTTCTATTTTCTCGTCAACTCCCCCTGTTTATTACGGACCATAGTTGTTAAAACGTAGTTTATTTTACTCACAAAATACGTATACTCAAGACTGAGTAAATACGTTTACGTTTCCTCTGAAAAAGTAGCAGTAGCGTATTTCTCCGCGTATACCACCCGGGTGGTAACAAAATCGAGACCCTTTCCAGCAATCTTTTTTAAAAACATGTATCACACCGTGTAAGACGGTGTTAGGTCGGGGATGTTATACACAGAAACTAAACTAAACTTCAGTCTTCTATGATACACGTGCCTACATATTTAGGCTTTTTTTGGTTCCCCGCATGCAGCAATTAAATGGAAAAATGTGTGCCCCGGAATTACAATGAGTGGCGTGTGCCACACACAATATTTAAGCAATTCAAATCTAGTGATCTTTTTGAAAACTAGCATAGCACCCCGGGGGTGCTATGCAGCTGTGTAAAACCCTGGGTGTTGTGCACGGAGAAATACGGTACTCGCTTTTATGTATACTTTTAAAGTACTCTAGTACAGAAAACATATATCTGATAGTCTTTTGTATAGACTTTTTAAAGGCATAGAAGGAGAAAGGGGGGAAAATAGGCTAAAAATTAGAAAAATAGTCAAAAATATGTATATAAGCAATATCTAGCCAAAAAATTGTTGAAAATAGGCAAAAAAAATAAAATTAAGCCATTTCGGATGAAAATTGGGGCAGAAATTTCTCAAAATACTCAGTCTTACGTTTTCCGGGAGGAAAAGTATGTTTACTCTTATTTATTTACTAATGAGTCAAAGTAAAAAAAATGTACCTTACGTTTTCTGTACTCAGGTGGTGCGTAAAAACAAATACTTTAAATTTACGTATACGTTTGAAACACTTTGGTAATTTTTACAACTGTGTTGCGGATGCCCTTCTATGTATTAGAAGTCACTCTTATATTTTTCAACGTTTTCCAGCTAATGTTTTCAGGTTATCACAGCGACCCACAGAACACTGACAGCTCACTGACAGCTCGCTGACAACCACTTGTTTACGGTTGTCAGCAAGCTGTCAGCGTTTGGCAGCCGGCTGTCAGCGAGCTGTCAGCGTTTGGCAGCGAGCTGCAGCTATTTCTAAAAGCAGCAGGTTCGCTGTCAGCGAACTGTCAGCTTACTGACTGTATTTTTGCACCACATACATTTTCTCTATTTGTGTACAATTCATTTTGGCCCAAAACAGCAACACAAGTAATAATCAACCCATGCAAACACAATCGCAATGCAAACACTCAACGTAACCGCAAAACAAATAATCACTTTTCATCTATGCAGTCTTCTAAATACATTTTACTCTTACAATACTTTGCTAGCAAGTTGCATTTTTCTTTGTTGGATGCCATCACATGGCACTTATGTGCAATTGCATTCAGTAGATCACTGGCTGTCTTTATTTGACTGTCAAACAATGCATCCCAATTTGGAACACCATCTGGAGCCTTAGGCAATGGCCTGTAGAAGATGCTGGCCCTACCAACAGGGAAAAACTTCTCTGAAATGGTGGTGACTTTACTGGAAATTGATTGGTAATTTTTAGGCTTTTAAAAGTTTTTAAGTTTTGGGTCAAATCAAAGCTCAATAAATAGCATTTTGTCAGCCAACTGTCAGCGAGCTGCATGCTCAAGCAATTTTGTTGTCAGCGAACTGTCAGCGAACTGTCAGCTTACTGCATTTTATTGTCATCGAGCTGCCACATTTTTTGATGGTTGGCAAGCGAGCTGTCAGCGAGCTGTCAGTGTTCTGTGGGTCGCTGTGCATGCCAATCTTTTTCAAAGTGCTATATCTATTTACGTCGCAGACGATTCATATAGAGTCCATTTCACATTTGATCTTAAAGTAACGCCAAATCAATGGATCAATCAATGGCTTTGAATTTAAATAGGCGGCAATTAGACATCCCCGGAAAGACATGGACAATTGTGGCTAATTTTATCAGAGTTGTTAAAAGTACCGAACTTTTTCAAATTTTTACTCACCCCTCCCCCCCCCCCTCCCGAGTAAAGAAAGCATAAAGTAGAAATTTTGTACTTTTACTTGCGAGTCATTGAGAGTAAATTCCACAGAGCGCGTTTTTCCACAGAAAGCGTAAATGCAAGTATTTTTCCTCAAGTAAGTGTAAAGCGGACTAAAATTACCTTTTCATTCTGGAAAATGGTTATGGAAGCAGCGCGCTCAAAGTTTATTAACACCCGTTGATTTTCTCTTTCGGTTACTCTTTCTGTACTCGCAAAAATTGCTCTACTGTACTCGAGTACTCACGAAAAGTAAACGTACAGGCGAGTACAGAATGCAGATACTTTTTCAAACGATGGCGCTTATGCACTTTTCAAACATTTAGAACTGTTCATTTGTGATTTCAACAACACTACCAACACAATGCCCGCGCACACTAGTTTTCGACCGAAATTTCGAAAACT
>OZ038453.1:12624230-12638808 GCA_964036195.1 Sphaerolaimus hirsutus | reverse complement strand
TACTACCCCCGAAGACCCCCCCCCCCCCCAAATTGCTCAGCTATCTATCTATCTGGAGTTGTTTTTGAGAAATTTTGCCCCAATTTTCGCTCAAAATCACTTATTTTCGCACCTTTTTATAGTTTTTCACCTTCAAAATCATGGTTTCCGGCTATATACATCGTTATATACCTATTTTTAGCCATTTTATATGCACTTTTAGCTACTTTTAACTGATTATTAGCAATTTTTTCCCCTTTCTGGCTTTTTAACCATGAAAAAGCCTATATATTGTGCCCCCGCCAGCCCCCCCCCCCCAAGCCCCCCCAGCCCCCCCACCAGAAAAATTTTCAGCTATCTATCCCTCCGGAGGAGCGATTTGCTATCTATCCAGCCCCTGTGAGGGCCAAAATCCTGGAGACCCCTGGTCGAGACAAAATAAAAAGCAACACTCTCTATTAATGTGACCTGTCCAATAGTGTGACTACTAAAAATGTGCTGAAAACAATAATAGGACTGCTGTATTATTAAAGAATTTACAGTATCATCTGAACCCTACTGCATTTTTAAATCTCATGAAGTATTATTTCCAATTTCATTTGTCAAATTTCTACTGAATTTTTGCCTTTCCATTTACTTTAGAACATCTATCTTATCTCATGTTTGAAAATATTTTCACATCTACTTCCAAACATTACCAATTATCAATATTCCAAAAATTTTCCAAAATTTGTTATGAAAGATATTTTGAATAGATATTATGATAGATTTTATGTTGATATATACAATAGACATTCATGCACTGATCACTTTTTAATTAAAATTTACTTGCTATTTGCATTTATCACGTCAAATTTTTACATTGACTGTTGATTGTGCTAAAAATATGCAATGGGGGAAAATGCAATATTGTTACAATACCACTGTGTGTCAGTTTCACAGTATGTCAGTTTCACACAGCGAATATCAGTTTCATCATTTGGCATGTCGGATTCACGTCAGTGTGCCACGCGCCACATGTCATTTTCATCTTATGTCAAAGTAGACTGAATGGATTCACCCGTTCCGAGTTACCGTAAAGTAATAGTTGAAAGAACTTATTTAGTAAAACGAAAATATATAATTTTAATAACTTTGCTAGTTATGTTTAGTGATCAAAAGCGCCATGGCCAGGAACAAAGTACCTCGCACTGGCCCTTCGCACTAGCGCCAAAGCTAAAAGCGCCATGGCGCTTCTGGCGCTGGTTACTATTTTGCTCTGGCGCCATTGGTGCTCGGCTCTGCGGTGGAGAAAAACGCCACGGCTTTTGGCGTTTGTGCCAAACCCCTGGCGTTTTTTTACACCACTAGTTGTGTCTGTGGACGGTGGATTTGCATAAAATAGTATAAGGCAGTGCTCTAGTGGGAGCGCACAGAATTGACGTTTTGTGGTCATAGTCTAAGTGATTATAGGTCTAGGCGGTTACCGTATTTCCGTAATAGAACGGCATACCTCCAATAGAAGGGCATCTTCAATAGAACGACAGGTTATGGGACGTTTTTGTGCTCACCAAAACGATAATATGGCACTTTCCAATTGAACGGTTGTCTCCAATAGAACGGGAGGTATACTCAGCGGACCGCAAAGTATGCGCCCAAAATTATTTATGTCTTGGTCGATAACGCGTAAAGTTGCATACTGGATACTTATGTATGCACTTTCACAAAAAGAAAAATATTTAAAAAAAGAAAAAGGTGGAGTCACGTACAAACGAGCAAAGTTTTTCCCGTCATGTTTTTTCGTTTTTTTTGCTGGAATTAATTTTATTTTATTAACGATGACATCATGATGCAGTGTTTCCTTCAGAAAAATGCATAGCATGTGGTCCGTTGAGTATATACAAATAAAAAGTAAAATTAAACAAAAATTCGAATTTGAGTACAATTTTAGTAAAATTTTACAAAAACTCGAGTGTCTGTAAAATTCTTTAAAAGGTTTTCTATCCTGTTGCTTAAGATTCTAGCTGCCAATTTGCAGCTCTGGTGTCTTGTTATTGCTTTAATTGTTGTGATTGAAAAATATTTTTGCTCAAAATTGCAAATTTTTACATCTTTAAATGTATTTTCACCTTTAAAATCACTTATTTATGTGATTTCTTCCCATTTTAAGGTTTTTTGTTTCAAAATTTGCTGGTGGCGAGCTTTTAGCGCCTGGTCTTTGGGTGAGCCGATGTGGTGGTTTTATGTGGGAAAAACACTGTGTGACCAGCACCTCGCACCGGTTTAAGCGTTTCCAGCTTAAAATCAATTTCAGAGATTTTTCGGTATCCAAATAATGTCTACACACTAAAAAACAAAAGGTTTTTGGCACTGTGCCACCTCGTGGCGGTTGTTTTTGTATCAATTTCTACGACCCTTGCACAATTCTCTTTCAAACCAACGTAGCACTACCAAAATTTACCTCAACACCGTTGGCGAAGCGCTTGGGCTTCTTGGCGACCGGCGCCTCGTTCGACGGCGCCTGCGGCGTCGTCTTGCTGGATTTTTTCGGGATGCGGCCCATCGAGACGCTGCGTGCAGGCGGAGCCATCAGGAAAAATGAGCTAAGTTTGTCGCGAAGAGTAGTCCGTATGATTCATTCCATACCTTGAAAAGGCCTATAGGTATACTGAACCCCACAAGCCATCCCCACCCCCAAAATAACAAATTTTTAGCTATCTTTCCCTCAGGAGGAGCAATCAGCTACATATCTATCCAGCCCTGTGAGGGTCAAAATTCAATATACCTACTTCGCAACCGGTGTCTTTTTTGTATTCATCTGCATGCTTTCAGCGTGTACATTGTTTTATGGCCATGCATCCAAGATTCTGAGATTTTTGTAAAATTTTAGTACAATATTTGTAAAATGGTTTCATTTTATTATATTAATGACATTTCAGAATAAAATAAAAAATAAAATGAAACATAAATAAAATTAAAATAAAATACAATTTTAATAAAAATAAAATACAATTTTAGTAAAAAGAATTTTACTAAAACCAACCATGGTTTTGGCACTCTAACAAACTTTTTATTTGTACATGCGGACCACATGCTATGCATTTTTCTGAAGGAAACTAGCAATTTCCACTTTTCATCCCGTACGGTTGTCAAGCTCACGGTTTTCATGCTATTCTGTGTCACTTTACTAGCTAAGTGTGACACTTTACTTGCTACTCTACTGTGCCAGTTTTCATCCAAAGTATGGCACTTTACTTGCTATAAGTATTCCACTTTTCAAGCCGGAGTTGTGTGTTTTGTGTCAATTGACTCTTTTACGTGAAGTGTGGCATACCGTATTCCTTCTAATAGAAGATCGGATCTTCGATAAAATGGTGTCTCCAATGGAAAGTACATCATAAAACTGCTGGAAGAGATGATGTAAGACACTTCCATCATTTTGTATGATGAAACTTAGGAGGGTGCACTGGTACGCACAAATGCCCGGTACGCACAAATGCCCGGTACGCACAAATGCCCAGTACGCACAAATGCCCGGTATGCACAAATGCCCGGTACACACAAATGCCCGGTACCCACAAAATTGAGCCTGCCATGCACAAATTCTTGGTACGCACAAGGCTGATGCTCAGTGCGTACTGGGCAGGGTTGGCAAAATCTCAGAAAAAAATAAAAATAACATGGAAAATTGAAGAATAAAATAAAATAAAATGGAAAATTAATAAAAATAAAATAAAATTATACTAAAATTCGAATATTTGTACAATTTCAGTAAAATTTTACAAAATTTCGAATGTTTGTACAATTCCATGTGATTAAAAAAATCTATCCCATTGCTTACTATCTAACCTGAAAAAATGGTGAAAAGAATGAAGGAGAATTGATCGCTCCAATAGAAGGGTGGGTAAAAGAGTTGATAAAAAAATAAAAGGTCACGCTTCTATTAGAAGAAATACGGTATTTATTTGGCATGTCTGTGGCTTGTAAACCGTAATACTTTGGCACGTAAAGTGGTATACTCTGGCATGAAAAGTGACACATCAATTGGGCATGTGAAAAAATGTCAGTGGCTTGAAAACCGTACGTTTTAGCAAGTAAAACGGAGTATTTTACATGAAAAACGTGAGCTTGTAAACCGTGAGGGATGAAAAGTGGAACACACTCGAAGGAAACACTGCATCATGATGTCACCGTTAATAAACCTCTGAGCCTCTTACTTTGCGGTCCGCTGAGTATACCTCCCGTTCTATTGGAGACAGCCGTTCAATTGGAAGGTGCCATATTATCGTTTTGGTGAGCACAAAAACGTTCCATAACCTATCGTTCTATTGAAGATGCCCTTCTATTGGAGGTATGCCGTTATATTACGGAAATACGGTAACCGCCTAGACCTATAATCACACTTTCAAATGTTGCACGTAAACACTGGTGATTGGATAATTGGCAATTCAATGAGGGTGGATAATTAATTAGCTGGCATTTGTGTGGCGGCTATTTTTATTAACACGGCTTGTTGTTTGAGCTGCCGTAGCTTCTCGCTTATTTACGCAAAAATTTGAAATCTGTGGATTTGTGAAACTGGGAAACTTTTTCAAGAGGAGTGCACTAGTAAATGTAAATTTGCCCAGTACTAGTGATGGAAAAAGCGCCAGGAATTTGGCGCCAAGCGCCAACAGCGCCAATGGCGCCACAGCAAAATGGCGCCAAGCGCCAGAAGAGCCATGGCCCTGCTATTTGTTCCTGGCGCCACGCAAAAATAGCGCCATGGCTTTTTGCTTTGGCGCTAGCGCCAGGCGCCAGCGTCATGGCGCTTTTTCATCACTACCCAGTACTCTCGCATTTCGCGAGTCAATGTAAAAATACATTTTAACGACTGTTGCTCGAGTCGCAAGCCGCAAATTTCTACATTTTGATGAATAAATGTTTCCATCTAAGTAAAAGCAATGCAGAGATAAATAAAATTAAATGTAAAAAATGAATTCCGGTACTCGCGCAAATGGGGCACGTTAAACTTCACCGAAAAAGCGGCCCAACACCAGTTGATGTATGTGTCAACTGGTCTGACATCGGTCAAGTTTCTAATTGGGGTAAAGACCTACTATAACCGACTACCTAATTGGAGTCATTAATTGTCTCTATGTATCCATTTCATGCTATTTTGCAAGAAAAAGGAAAGCTCCGCCCACTTTTCTAAATCTGCCAACGTGTCTCATTAAATATCGTGCTGAGAAGGTCGAGTGGAGTTATGCTCCTATAGATTGCGGCGTCTGTTTGTGCACTCGAGTCCAGTTATAGGTTTTTCGCCATATTGGATGTTTTAGGGGTCAAAGGCGTGTGTAAAAAATATCGCGTGCCTGTGTTATGAAACATTCTGCGTATGCGTGTAAAGTAGAACTGTTATGCTTGCATAATGCATATCAGCTGTTAAATCAGATCAGACTACTAGATTTAAATATATTTTATGATTAATTTCTTAATAAGACTGCTCAATTTGTTCGTTCTATATTTGTATGTACATGTCAATTTTCCATGTTTTTCAAAATATGCTATCTCGGTTGTCGATTTTAGCCAACTTTGAATATGAATTTATCAAAATTTTAGATCCATTGACAGTGCCTATTCAAAAGTACATTCACTACAAACTTTAACCACGCTTGTTATGCAACCGCAAGGGTTCCATTTCACACGCATACACAGAATGTTGCATAACATGGGCAAAAGCCACATTTTTCTGCACGCACCGATGAGACGCGCGATTCTGTGATGCGCGCGGCGGTCATCACGTGAAAAAAGCCAAGCTGACATAGGAGCATAACTCCACAACGCCGCTGAGAAACTCAAATCGTCCCAAATAATCCCCGGCCCATATCTTTCAGAAACCACCTTCCCGGGTCCCGAAACTGCGTAAATCCGGAAAAATGGCTCTATCTATGTCCGAACAAGCGTGTTACACTTTGATAGCTGCAAAATCTGACGTGGGGCCGGCTGGTTCTACGGAAACGCCTACAGATGTGCAGATACGAAATTCGCTGGAAAAAGGT
This sequence comes from Sphaerolaimus hirsutus, assembly GCA_964036195.1. Classification (NCBI taxonomy): domain Eukaryota; kingdom Metazoa; phylum Nematoda; class Chromadorea; order Monhysterida; family Sphaerolaimidae; genus Sphaerolaimus; species Sphaerolaimus hirsutus. Next base: position 12,632,809 of record OZ038453.1, on the reverse strand, counting down.
CGTTTTGAAGTTTTTGTGTTTTTTTGGCGTGTTGCCAGTTTCTTGGAAATTTGACGGATGTTTATGTTTATTTTTTTAGAAGATCTATGCATAGCTTGTGAGCAATTCTTTGCTTAAGCCTAAAAATATCTGTAGTGTAGCAAAACATACGGTATCCCTATTTTTCGGGTTTGAATAGATAGCAAATGGTTCCTTCGGAGGGGTGGGTAGCTGAATTTTTTTGGGGGGTTTGCGGTGATTCAATTTATAGGGTTTTTCAAGGTGTAGAAGCCAGAAAGGGCTCAAATATCGCTAAAAAATAGGTGAAAAAAAACCGTAAAATATAAAAATTAACTTGAAGTAATTATTCATAACGTGAAAATGTATAAAATGGTATGAAAATTGGTGATTTTTAGCAAATATTGGGGTAAAATTTCTCAAAAATCGTATCAGATAGCCAGATAGTTGGGCAATTGGGGGGGGGGGGATAGCCTCGCTTTCCTCACCCTACCAAAACATCTGTTCGAACACATACAAGTAATACAATTTTCAACAAATTATACTAAAACGTTGTCACTGAAACTGACACCTTGCTAACCCATCTCAGGCGACAATAAAGCAAAGGCCGAAACTCTAAAACGGCTGATAACGATGATTGTGAATGGGGAGAATGTTGGAAGGGATTTGCTTATGTATGTGATTAGATTTTGTCTGCCCAGTCAGGATCATTTGATCAAGAAGCTCCTCCTTATTTTCTGGGAGGTTGTGCCGAAGGTTTGTGCCTTACATTTAAAGTTCATTTCATCTTGTTAAGTTCGCAACTTTACTTTACAATCTGTCCGAGCAGGTGCCAGTCCCAGACCGTGTGAAATGCCCTGTAAGATGTCAAATGTCATGCAAAGTGTCAAAAGTCATGAAAAAATGCCCTGCAAAATGGCAACCGGGTTGCCATTTTGCAGGGCATTTTCATTACTTTTGACACTTTGCATGCCATTTTACAGGGTCTGGGACTGCCCCAGTATAAGTAGATTTAAATAAAATGTTCACGACTTTCAGACGTCGCCAGACGGAAAGTTGCTGCAAGAAATGATTCTGGTCTGCGACGCCTATAGGAAAGATCTGCAGCACCCGAATGAGTTTATTAGAGGCTCGACTTTGCGGTGTGTTTGCGTTCGAAATGAACCGTGTATTGTTGGAATGTTATCTTATTGTGAAAAGAGCGAATTGTTGGGACACTATACTGCCTGTATAAAACTGCCTTTCGTATAAAACTATTCAAAAAAATTTTCTGTATTTTTCAGTAAACGTTAACTCCACTTTAAGATTCCTGCATTTGCTTGAATAATTCCCCTGGGGGAATTTTTCCTCTTCAGACTATTTTGAGGGGGGAAGTTATTCGTCAAAATTTTCGGGCATGTTTTATTATTAATCTCATTCCATGAAATATTCTTTATTTACACAATAACATTCCATTTTTCTCATAATTGGACACAACATCCCAGGGACGTATCCCGCCCCCCCCCCCCCTGGATACGTCCTTGCAACATCCCTTCAATGGGGAATTGTGTCTCAGTAAATTATAATGCAAATACAGTAATTCACTATTTATCAATCAAACAACTAAACGCCCGTCCAACACGTGCCCCCTGATCCATTACAGCTTCCTATGCAAGCTGAAGGAACCAGAACTGATTGAACCTTTGATGCCGGCTATTAGGGCGTGTCTGGAGCACAGACACAGTTATGTTAGGAGAAATGCTGTAATGGCTATTTATACAATTTATCGTGAGTTTGTTTTATGTTTTTAAATTATTTGTGTTTGTTTTGTTCTTGGGTTGGCGTTGCAATTGGTATTTTCTCTCTAAATTTTTTTATTTTGAAATTTTGGTTTAGTCTTAAAATTATTTATTTGTACTGAGATTTTGCCAACCCTGGGGGGCACTCCCAGACCCTGTAAAAAGCCCTGTAAAAGTTCAAATGTCATGCATAATGTCAAAAGTCATGGAAAATGTCCTGCAAAATGGCAACTCGGTTGCCATTTTTCGGTGCATTTTCCATGACTTTCTCCACTTTGCATGACATTTTACATTTTACAGGGCTTTTTACAGGGTCTGGTAGTCGCACCCGGTTAATAGACCATACAGCACATATTCATTCGCTCACCCGACACACCCCTCAGGCAATTTCGAGTTTCTAATCCCCGACGCGCCCGAACTAGTCTACAATTTCCTCGAAGCGGAACAGGACGCGTCTTGCCGTCGGAACGCTTTTATGATGCTTTTGCACGCGGACCAAGCCAGGGCCTTGGATTATCTGCAGAGTTGCATCGATCAAGTCAATCAGTTTGGGGAGATTTTGCAGTTGATCATCGTTGAGTTGATTTATAAGGTTGGTGGGGGGTTGTTTCACTCTGTGCCGGTGGTCATGTAAGCCCGCTGTGCATGTAGACCCGATGTACATGTAGCGGCGTCGTATATAATCCTCTATCTTTATCGTATGTGGATTCGTCTCGATGTGAAATTTTTTTGGGTCGCACACAAAGTGTCGGCCGGGCAAATACTTTTTTGTGGAAGCCTAAGCTCCACCCACTCTTTGAGTGGTTTCGGCAAGTCACAAAAGTTCTTGTTCATTGGGGGGTTACCGGGTAGAACGAAAAATTTCAGAAACACGTTTTTCGCGGGTTCAGATTATGTCTATGAAGGAGTCGAAGGCAAATTGTACAAAGGGGTCAATATAAGCAACAAAAGAAAATCATCAAAAATGACGAAAATGAAGTCAAAATATACAGTTTAGTTGGTATAGTCGCTGGACATCACACTTAGTATGGAAACCTACCACAAACCAAATTTTTTTACAGTTTTTTATCAAAATATTTCGTTTTAACAATGCAATAATTAGATAAAAATTAATCACAGGATGTTATTCATTCAATTATGGTAGGATTCTGCGCATACTTTGCGGTCCGCCAAGTATACCTAGGTTTTACCTAAAATTTTGAAACCTATTGCTATTCCACACCTCTCACACACTACTCCCCAAACCCAACAAAAAATCCCAAACCCCCTAAACCCCCCCCCCCCAAAAAAAAAAAAACACCCCCAACCCCCACAGGTGTGCCACACGAACCCCTCAGAAAGGGCTCGTTTCATCCGCTGCGTATACAACCTCCTACAATCATCATCAGCCGCAGTTCGCTACGAGGCGGCTGGAACTTTGTTGACTTTGTCCGTGGCGCCTACGGCTGTGAGAGCGGCCGCTCAGGCTTATGTGGAGTTGATTTTGAAGGAGAGCGATAATAATGTGAAGGTGCGGGGGTTTGGGGGGGGTTACTCTCTGACCGTGTAAAGTGTCAAAAGTCCTGTAAAGTGCCCTGAAAAGTGGCGAACGGAATTTTCAGCGTAAAGCGCCACTAGGGCGCCAAAGCTTTTAATTGAACTTGGGGTTTTGCAAGCTTGTTTTTGTCGCTATGCGTAACTTTAAGTGTGCGAAACTAAGGCTGTTTTAATTCAAAATTGCAACTGCACTGTGTATTTTGGGTATGTCTATTTTGGACAGCGCTAATTAATGCCCCAATCTTGAATTTCAAAAATATCGAAAAATGTAAACTGTTTAAAAGTTATGTTTAACGTCTCAAAACACAAAAAAATGAAAATTATGATCTAACAAAATAAATCTAATTAATTTAACAACTCACATTGGAAAAACAACAATGCATTCATTTACATTCATCCTACAAAAATCCTTACAAAGTAGTGCGATCCTACCACACGCTACCTTATTCCAATTTCTCAACAACCCCTCCTCAGAGAACCCCCTCTAAGAAAACCCCCTCCAAAAAAGAATCCCCCCCTCAAACACCCCCCCACCCTTCAAACAACCCCTCCGTCAAACAACCCCCCTCAAACAACCCCATATTTACAATTTCAGCTAATCGTCCTAGACCGTCTGTGCCAATTGCGTCTAGCCGGCGGCGCCGGGGAACGAGTTTTGCAAGATTTAGCCATGGACGTACTTAGAGTTTTGCAAGCCCCCGATTTGGATGTGCGCCGAAAAACTTTGGCCCTTGTTTTGGATTTAGTGAATGGAAGGAATGTGGAGGAGGTTGTGCTGTTTTTGAGAAAGGTTTGGGGGAGGGTTTTTTAAAAATTTGATTTAAATGTGAGAAGATGGCTCAAATAAACCAATAAAGTGGATAGAATTCGTCCGGTGAAATTCGAATTTGGGGGTATTTAAGTTTACTCGGCGAACATCACACTTAGTATGGAAACCTACCATAATCCATCTGAATAGTGAACAAAAATTATAGCATTTTATAATATTTCGTTTTTACTATGGAATAATTAATTGCGAAATTTATCAGAAGATTTTATTCAGTAAATTATGGTAGGATTCTACGCATTCTTTGTGGTCCGCCGAGTATATTTATATCTAAATTGCATGGCAGAAAATTACTTGAGTTAATTAATTTCAACCGGCGGGCAAATATGTCGCTCAAGCCTCAAGAAATATACGCAGCGACTTTAATCCACTACACTTCATCAATTTTTATCATCAAATTTTCAACCCCCGCTATTCAAATTTTCATTTTTTATTCAAAATATTCAACAAAAAATCAGGAAATCACGCGCGCCACGTCTGGAGGCTCGGAAGAAACGGGTCAAAAGTACAGGCAAATGTTGGTGAGGGCTTTGCACGCGGTCAGCGCCAAGTTCAGCGACACCGCTGCCAGTGTGGGTGAGTCGACTTGGTTGACTAAGTGTTTGTTTTTGGTTGTTATGTGGGATTTTAGTTAAATATATTGTGGCAACTTGTGTGTAGGGTTCAAACGGGATTGACTTTTCGGGATCGGGATCGGGATTCACTTTTTGAGATTTCGGGATCGGGATCGGGATTGGGGTTTCGGGATCGGGATCGGGATTGGTTTTTTGAGATTTCGGGATCGGGATCGGGATCGGGATTGGCCGGGATTGGGGTCACGGGATCGGGATCGGGATTGGGATAGGCATTTTTCCGGGATCGGGATTGGGTTCTAGGGATAGAGATTTTGGCCATTTTTCTGGCATTCACAGTTGTTCATAAAGGTCTCAAAATACTGTTGGAAGCCAGAAAAGTGCATAAAATTGACGCTGGGGGTTTGCATCCACTTTTTTGCATGCAAAAACCTCATTATTTCACTTTTTATAATTTCCACTAATTTTTCCGGGATCGGGATCCCGGACTTGGGAGTTTCTCGGGATCGGGATCGGGATTTGAAAATTTTCGGGATCGGGATCGGGATTGGTCTTTTTGAGATTTCGGGATCGGGATCGGGATTGGGGTTTCGGGATCGGGATCGGGACTGGTAAATCCCGGAATTTCACGGGATCCGGGATCGGGATCCCGTTTGAACCCTACTTGTGTGCTATGAATGTTGATTGGGGGACATGATTTCGCTATCGATAAAAGTCGATTGGAATGCAAAGTTTGCTATATTTTTAAACGCAGTCGATATTCTACACGAACATAATTCCGAACCCTGCTACAATATGGGTCGCACAAAATTTAGATTTTAACTTAAACATTACGGAGGGAGGAAAAAAATAGCTGAAAAAGTTACTGGGCGGGGCTTGGGGGTTGGCTCGCGGGGCAAAATATATAGGCTTTTTAACCCCTCCTCTAACCCCCAACACCCCAACGCCCCCCCCCACCTACCCCTGTGCTTCAACATTCGAAACACAACATTGCAGTGCCGGCTTTATTGGAATGTCTCTCTGATCAATCCGATCAGGCGGCTGGGGATGTGCTCGTGTTTGTTAGGGATGCTTGTGCCAGGTTGCCTTCGCTGCGGCCGGTGATTTTGCAGAATTTGGCTGTGAGTGCTTTTCTTTTTTATATTTAGAGCCCAGTGAGTTGACACCTCGCTTGTTGGAAGCGTGCCAATGATATTTAGAGCATGTGATATTTTTAAAGTTGCGAAAATTATTTGGTGACTTCCGTTCCAAAAGTTCACAAGCGCCAAATCCATAAAAATAGAGTTACCTAGCTGTGGATTCGACATCCACGTATAATTCTGCCCATTTTGGTAAAAAAATCAGTGTTATAGTCCATTTCGTTCCCGAGATACAGTGGTACCGTTTTTCAGAAAAATAACAATTTTCATATCGAAAGTGCACATAACCATTTCAGACCCCCTATGAAAAACAGAACTTTCATTTCGTAAGTGCACATATCCATGTCGGACCACCGGAGTTTCATTTCATAGGTGCACATATCCAAAAAATAGTTTCATTTCCAAAAGTGCACGCGTGCTCCGGATCGCTCGCGAAGAGCCAGCCGGATTTCCCATACAAAATAAAGTTTCATTTCCAACAATTTGCCGCGGACTGCCGGGCCAGCGCCAAACTTTAAAATGCGATTTTGAAAAATCTAAAAATCTTGATATGTTAACTTTTGGAATGAAAGTCCCCATTTGATATTATAACATTAATTTTTTTTAATTTTTTTGTAAAAATTGCATGCGCAATAAAACTGGACACACAGATCGCTTTACAATAATGGATACCATATTTTTATTAATAGGGTCACGTGAAAAACTTCACCAAAGTGGAAGCAATGTGTTGAGTATGATGAGTAAAAATTTAGCGTTTGTTCTTTTATTCAGCTGTGATATGGTAGATTTCATTGTAAGGTTAGCGCTCAGAGGACTTTATCATTGGCACGCTTCCAACGTGAGACATAAACAAGTGTAAGTGCAAAATATCAAGTCTGCCGATCATGGCTGCAATTTTGCTTACTTTACAGGCAGTTTTCGGTTCCATAAGGGACGTGAAGATATTCCGCGCCGCTCTATGGATTCTGGGCGAATTTTGCGAAACCGATGAGACTATTCAAGGTAATTCAAAGTTTTGTTGAAAAACTCCACAAATTGAATTTTAAAACACAAACATTACCCAGCCGTCATGACGCTAATCCGACAGTCGCTTGGCGAATTGCCAATTGTCGAAAGTGAAAGTCGTTTGGAAGCTGAGAAAGAAGATGACACGTCAGATCCCAGCAAAGATACAGCTATGAGAGCGCAGGTAATTTTCTTTAAATTTTGGCTCTTCACACGATTTCAGTGGGTGAGTGTCAAGTATTGAAAATTGTGACAAATGTCAAACATTGAATGTGACTCGATAATGTGCCTACGCATATTTAGTAGACAACCGAATTTTCCAAAAGTGTGGTTAGATAATGAAACATTTTTGATCTTCATCGGTAGTATTTAGTTGACGGAGTCACTCTGGTGAACTCACATGTTCTTAAACTTCTTAAATTTTTCGGAGAACAGCGCGGTTTACTTTGTCAAGAAATATGAACTAAATAGCACATTCTAGTGTGACGTCGGCATATCCGAATAATTTGGATTTCCACGCATTTTCTTCCTCGTAAAAAGTGCAAAAAGTTATCCCCTGCGGGGGTCGAACCCGCGACCTTTGGATTAGAAGTCCAACGCGCTGTCCACTGCGCCAAGGGGACGCTAATCATACCGATGTTTGAGGGCATGGATATAGCTGGCTATTAGTGTTAGCTTGAAAAGGTGTTTGAGGAAATTAATTATGTGGATTTAGAAAATTGATTTGAGTTTATGATGTAAATGCTTTGATGCATGCTTTTGGTTGGTTACAAATAGGGTTCAAACGGGATCCCGTGAAATTCCGGGATTTAGCAGTCCCGATCCCGATCCCGAAAATTTTCAAATCTCGATCCCGATCCCGAGAAACTAAAAAGTCTGGGATCCCGATCCCGGAAAAATTAGTGGAAATAATAAAAAGTGAAAAAATGACATTTTTGCAGGCGAAAATGTGAACACAAACCCCCAGCATCCATTTTATGCCAATTTTCTTTATTTTCTGGCATCCAACAGTGTTTTGAGACCTTTATGAACAACTGTGGATGCCAGAACATTGGCCAAACTCTCTATCCCAAGACCCCAATCCCGATCCCGAAAAAATGCCAATGCCGATCCCGATCCCGTGACCCCAATCCCGGCCAATCCCGATCCCGATCCCGATCCCGAAATCTCAAAATACCAATCCCGATCCCGATCCCCGAAAAGTCAATCCCGTTTGAACCCTAGTTACAAATTGGTTACATCGTTTGTCACAAATTTACATTTATTGTGTATGTAAATGTTTATTTGCAGACTTACTGGGGTTCAAATTTAGAAGTAATTTTGTACAATAATAATCTGTATATGCGTATACAATACTTTTTATCACCAACAAAAAACTTCCAAAAAATTATTGCGCAATTTTTTTAAGAAGGTTTTTCAAAAAATGAAAGAAATTTTGAAAAACTAAATCTCATTTCTCTCTTTTTTTCCCAAAGCACTGTACAAATTTCTCTTGAACGCAGGTGAAGCAATTGGTCACAGGCGGATGGTACATACAAAACTGAAAGTGCACTAAGCATGGGTCAAAATAAAGATAAACGGTTGGTTCAATTCGCTAGAAAATGTCTTCAGACCGGGGGCAGTCAATGTTATGACAACAATGGGTCAATGTCATGACATTGTTATAACAAATGTAAAAAAGTGTCAATTGTCATGCAAAGTTCAGTAATAAAATATTTTTTGTTTT
>OZ038453.1:12452355-12624030 GCA_964036195.1 Sphaerolaimus hirsutus | reverse complement strand
AGTTTTCTTATCAATAGAGCAAAGACAAAATCTCAAATTTACACACCAAATAGCCACACAGAGGTATACCTACCTCCATTTTTGAGTGGGTGGCAATGGATGCAAAATTGTGGCTGGAATAAATACATGCCACATTGCCACATGCATAACCATTTGCTGTTCATGCTTAGAATGTTCCTTGCTGCTCACAGAGCTCAGCAACACAGGCAGGCAGTTGCCAGATTGAAATTTTTGTTTAAAAATGAATGTAGGTATTGGATACAGTCTAAAAATATGATACTAGGCAGGTACTGGCCAAAACAAGAAAAGTCCCAACTATTCTGAAACACAAAGAAACTGAGTGAATTTAGTTACTGCACTAAGAATATATGCACATACAAACTTGTGGGCTGGTCATCCTGGGCACATGTAGACAACAGCCGACAGTACCCCAAGAATGGTGATATATTGGGCCTACACACACTAGTTTTCCGCGTGACTTTCATGGGAAAACTCAATTTAGTTTTCCCATTGTGCAGGCAACAGTCGCAAGAGGCCGCCATTTGCAATTTTTTTATGATGATCCCTTTGTGACACCCATTTGGGAAAACTGTGAAAAAATGGTGAAAGTTAAATGAGTTTTGCACCATAAAAAAATTGATTTCCGGAACATTATTTATGTTGCATGTGATACACTATGTGAAACTGTATATATATATGTACATTTTTGTGCTTCTAGTTACTTTTGTTCTTTTTTAAAAAAAATTTGAAAATCATGAATATAATAATTTTTATAAAATCATTGGTTACTTTGTAATACTTGTAAATTTAGAGCCACGTACAGTTTTTTTCTCTCTTTTATTTGATACTAATCACACACTGTCATAACCACAGATTGAAAAATGAATGAATTTAACATGTATGACATAAAAAAATCAATAAAATTTTAATCACTTGGCAATCAGCTGCAATTTTTTCACACGAGGCACAGCATGTATTCAGTATATTGTCAAAAAAAGGTGATATATCTACACCATAAAAAAACGAAATAAATTTTTTTTTCAATTTCTATTACTAAAACATGTCCTAAAAATTGTATTTTTTACCCTGAGCGCTCATTAGACTTTTATAGAAAGACAAAAATATGCAGCAACAGATGAAATTCAAATGAAGCATTCATCATGAACTAAACTAATTTTATAGTTGAAAAGCTAAAAAATGAAGTTTTCCCATGCTGCACGCAGAAGCTGAAAACTGATTTTGACTTGTACTGAAATTTTCATTCAGCTTTTCAATTATTACCAAATCATGTGACACACACATGAAGAACCAAAAGCAAGCAAATCAATCATCCAAAACCCTTCATCAAAAATCATAAAAATATATGAAAATTCAACAATTTTGCCAATTTATTCAGGGCACAATGGCCTCTGCAGTCTTCATCCACTCATCAAGTTTCTCTCTCAATGCTGTGTGGTCACGCAATTCACTCTCACGGCGTTGATCAGCACGTTGCATGTCATCCAGCCCCTCACAAGCATCCCTCCAGTCCAACTGCAGTATTTAGTATACATTAATTCAAATAGAAACATGCCAAAACAGTGATAAATTTCCACAAAGAAACAAACGGTGTGGTTGCAAAGCTTTTGTTCATCTGGCGCACGCAGCGGTGGTTTCTCATTCCCATCTGGTGGCAGTCACAAACTGTAAAATCACTGTGTAAAATGGCAAGTGTCATGGAAGGTGTCAAAACTAGGGTGTCAACTTTCCATTTTCCATTTCCGCAGGCAAATATTTTTTCCGTTTCTGCTTCCATTTTCCGGCTCACTTGTCTGCTTTTCAAAAAAAAATTAATTTTCCAGCTCAAAAATGGTAAACATGCAAGTTCTCAATTTTGTAATTTTTTTGTATTTCTAGCAAGATTTCTGCAAATTTTTTTATTTCTGGGTAAATTTCTGCAAATTTTTGCAGTTTCCAGCATAATTTCAGCAAATTTTTCCATTTTTGTTTTCTCTTTTCCACCAAAAAGTTTTTGTTGACACCCTAAGTATCACTGAATAAAATCCTTTGAAGCTGTAGTAACGTGTGCCACTTTCTCAAATGTACGATTTTACAAAAAAAACCCAAAAATATAATGTCAAAGTTCAGTTGAGTTTTCCTAACATGACGTTATTTGTTTCAAACTACTATTTCTTTACTGTCGCCATGGTTGTCACCATGAAAACCATGTGAAAACTCAAAAATTTGAAAAAATTATCACTCATTAAATACAAATCGTTAAGTGCCCATCTCTCTACACAAAATAGAGGAAAAAATTCTGCATAAGACCTCCAAATTTCACATCTCTGGTCCATTCATGTCTCGTTTAAAGATACTTTTTCAAAGTGGCCACCTGTGTGAAAACTCACTGATATGGCAACAAAAATGGCGACATTTTGACACCATTTTTGTCGCCATGGCGACAGTTTTCCTCAGTGGCTTGCATATTGTGAAAACTGCTGACACGTGTGGCGACATTTCTTGTCGCCATGTGTCGCCACATGTTGCCAGTTTTCACAAGGTGTATGCATACTGTTCACATAATGACTGACAAATGGGAAAACTGCTTGGTGCATTGTAAAAACTGCTATTTAGCCTAGTAATATTATCAAGGTGCACGCACATTGTGAAAACTGAAAATATTATTTTTCAAGTGTACAAATTGTATTATTTTTTATACAATGATGAATAGCAGTTTTCACTTTGTTTTCATTTTCAATACAGTCATTTATTAAATCTCATGCAATTTTTTGAACTTTGTGCAATGCAATTGAGGCGTCCAATTCTAAAAGTTGACAAGTCCAAAATATGAAAATTTCGCGTTAGGCCCAGAAACGTCATCTGGGGCTACTTCCGCAGATTTTTCATCATTTTCCATAAATTTTTTGACCTCACATGCCCATATGGCATAGTGCCAAATTTGACATTTTTTGGGAAAAATGCAAAAAAAATTTGGGCAAGAAGTTGACAAGTCCACTTAGTTTTTGGCTAAAAGGCAACAAGTCCATCCTCTTCATCCTTTTTTATGGGAAAAAATGCAAGAAATGTGATAAGTCCACTATGGGCACCGATTTCTAAAAGTCGACAAGTGCATAATTTTCCCATAAGGGAGGAGCAATGTGGGCAGGAACAAAAATGTTCTCGCATGCAAGAAGGTGACAAGTCCATTTCCCTCCCAAAAACAGTTTTGCTCTGACCGAATGGAATTTTTTGGACACCCCATTTTTCACATCTACATTGAGATTAGGGGCTGAAAATTTGACACTTTATTGTCAACATATGGAACTTAATGGAAAGCATGAGAGAGCCAAATTGGACACACACCACAGGCCTCGAATTGGGTTTGAAACTTAAAATGCGATTTACTCAAAATCACATTTTGTGGACTTGTCGACTTTTAGAATTAGACGCCTCAATTACGGTTATGAAAAGCTCAAGAAATATGGTCAAAATACTATGGTCGTGTTTTTGTTTCTCATGTTTTTGTTGCTTTTTTTGTATTTCTGATGCACATGCATTCTTCCATTTAATTCACTGCATATTCCAAAAAAAAATGTTCCTGTGAGGGAACTGTATTGTGTGTAATATTTATTTTTCTCATGTGTAAAAAGTAAAAAGAAAAACAAAAGTTGTGTACATGATATTTTTCTTAAAAATTTACAATGAAAAACAATAACAAATATCAAGCAAAGAAATGAAGTGAAAGAAATGTGTCACATGTAAAAAGAGGCAAAAAAGAAATATCAAGCATGAAAAATAAAGTAAATGAAAAAGAAATGTATCACATGTAAAGAGGCAAAAAATACTAAATATGTATATGATAAAGCATGATTTCAGTAGTTTCACCGCTTAACCTGTGTTCATACAATATCACAGTTGTTCACATGGTCCTCCTCCTCCTCCTCCACTGTCTGCATGTAAAAATTGGCTGTGTGGTTTATCGCTAGTTCCACAGTTGCCTACACAGCAAAGTTTTGTAGTTTTCACTTATTGCAGTCACATGTGGAAAAGTGAATAATATTTATCCATGGCAACAATGGCAACAATGGCGACATGTCGCCATGTGGTATGGCGACATTCAATGAGTGTTGCCATACCATATGGCGACATTTGCCATTCAGTTTTCCACTATAGCATTCATGTTGAGAACACTAGTGACTTTCCGAAACCAACACAAATATTTTTACACCTCTAAATTTTACTTCATGCAAGATGGGAAAACTGAATGGCGACATGTCGCCATTTGAGTTTTCCCAAGCGTCACGCGGAAAACTAGTGTGTGTGGGCACATTGAATAAAAATTGATTGGGCAGAAAAAAATTCCCTACAAAATGAATCGGCGTATCCGAAAAAACCACATCGGGCAAATTAAATTCTTTTTAATTAATCGCAGGGTTCTCGCTGACGGGTGTCCTGGCGCTGAGCCAATTTACGCGCACCGCTGCAGGAAAAGTTTAGAACTTATGTTGAGCGCAAAGAAGGTGGAGAGTGTGGAGGAATTCAAGGGAATTGATAGGGATGGAGAGAAGAAATCTTCAACACCTGTGAGCATGTTTGATTTTTCAGATTTTTTTTCGTAATTGGACCCACACATCCATTCACATCAAAATTCATGTCAACTAAATTCAACTAAATTTAGGTTAATTATGTGATTTCAACTTTCCTATGTGATAGAGCATAGCAGATTTCGTGACACTAAGTTTTCATCGTTTCTGTTGCTTGTGTGTGATGCTTTAAAAAATGTTTGTGTTATTTAGTTGACATTCAGTTGACACGAATTTGCGATGTCAACTAGTGTGTGTGGTCACATTAAACGAATACTCGAGGGTTTACGAAATCTTATAAAAATTTCATTGCTTTTCACAGGTTGACCAAGGAATTGTCTATCCGCAGTTAGCTTCCAGACTGGATGCAAGTGAACAGGGAAAAGAGAATCTCTTTGACTTGTCTTTGTCACAGGTAAAAAGTTAAACGCCTTGAAAGATTTGATACTTATGTTCCACTAATTACCGTAATCACTTTAAGGCACTGGGTGTGGTGAATGCCGCTGGAACGAAGGGTGGTAAAATTGATTTCAGTACAGCTTCGAAATTGGGGAAAGTAACTCAGTTGTCCGGAATGAACGATCCAGTTTACGCTGAGGCGTATATCAATGTGAATCAGTAAGTTAATGGATTGTGTGAATAAAAAAAATTTCTCTAAAATATGGCATTGAGTTCAATGCTGAAAAATTTCAGCCAACAATAATTTAAGCAATGTTTTAAGCAATATGGAAATTCGAACGTTTTGATAACGGTAAAGTTGCAATGCGCTTTTGCAAGTTTCCACCACATTAACTAAATAGACCGAATATATTTGTGTATTTTTATTGATTTCTTAAAATTCAATCAAATTCACTTTTTTATCAACCCTCAGATATGACATAGTTCTGGACGTTCTAGTTGTCAACCAAACTGGTGAAACACTGGAAAATGTCACTCTCGAGTTGGCTACTTTGGGCGATTTGAGAATGGTTGAAAAACCCACGCCACTTACATTGGCGCCACACGATTTTGCGAATATTAAGGCCAATGCAAAGGTTTGTTTTTAAAGTATAGGTATAAAGGGCCCACATGAAAATTAGTGTCAACTAAGTTTTAGTTTATTGTGATTTCAACTTTCCTTTGTGATAAGGTATAGTTAATGTTATGTAGTGACTAGTGATGTAAAAGCGTCATAGCGCTTGGCGCCTGTAGTGGCGCTTGGCGCCATGCCCTCGAACAGCGCCATGGCGCTTTTGGCGCTTGGAGCTATTTTTACCTGGCACCAGGAACAAAATGCCTGGCGCTGGCGCTGGATCAAAACAAAAAGCACCCCGCAAAAATAGTCGCCCATCCCAAATATTCAATTCTCAATTATTCCCAGGTGGCCTCCACTGAAAACAGCGTCATTTTCGGCACAATAGTCTACGACGTCCGAGGCAGCACTTCTGATAGAAACGCGGTCTATTTACTCGACATTCACATCGACATAATGGATTATATAGTGCCGGCCCATTGCACCGATCAGCAGTTTAGGGGCATGTGGGCGGAGTTTGAGTGGGAGAATAAGGTGTGTTTTGGGTTTTGGGTGGTTGTTTTGTTTTTGTTTCTTTTTTGCTAGAATGCGATGATGATTTATTTAAAACTAGTTTCAAATTAAAGTTTACCACTTGAAAGGCTGGGGCCTATAATAAGTACAGAAGTAAACCCGCTGCGCATGTGGACCTGCCCACATGTATACCCATTACACATATATGGGGGTATACATGCGTAGCGGGCAGGTAACATGATAACCCGCAACCGGGGTAACACGCAAACATGATCTACAAGCCACTACACATGTACCTCACATGTTACCTCGCATTGTCACATTGTAGCACTCAATTGTCGCTCAATTGTAAAGTGACATGCTCTTGTCTAAAGGCACTGCTACCCCTACATACTGTACAGCGACAACACATGACCCACCCACCCATTACACATGTAAATATGCCCCCATAGATGTGTATAGTGGGTATACATTTGTAGTGCACAGATTTACATGTCATCAGGTCTACATGTACAGCGCTCTACATGTTCACTGGTACAGGGTCCTTAAATTCCCAGGTTGCCGTGAACACCTCCATAACGGATCTGCGACAATTCCTGGACCACCTCGTATCATCCACGAACATGCGCTGTTTAACCCCAGACGAGGCATTAACTGGTGACTGCGGTTTATTAGCTGCCAATTTGTACGCGCACAGTGTTTTCGGTGAAGATGCCTTGGCGAATTTGTCAATTGAGAAATTGGAACCTGATGATCCTAGTAGCGCTGTTGTGGGACATATTAGGATTAGAGCCAAAAGTCAGGTGGGTTTGAGGGTTTGCTATTTAGTTCGCGTGTTAGTTGACTGTTGAGTGAGGGTTGGAAAAAGGTTTTTTATGATCCCGCCTTTAAAAACGATTTTTATTTAAAGTGATTGAAAATACCTTGTGAATGAGCCGTGAACATGTATGCTGCTGATCTATTAAAAACCTGTTTCGATACTCGCGTTTTAAAGATATCTGTTTTTTGAAAAAAACTCCGGCTATCACAGTGTCGGGTGATATTTTACACGTTGTTTCGTATTTATTCGCTGTCGAATGAAGAGCATAGTGTATTCATCAATAAGTCAACGTAATAATGTGGAGCCTATGCCTATAGTCACATGAACCCGCTAGTCATGTGGACCCGCCAGTCATGTATTGTAAGGGGTTATCACTGCAGGGGGGATAAGCGGAGCGGGTTTACACGATTAGTACGGCACATAGCCTTGTTGTCGTTTTTTGTCCTTGCCATTGTTTTTGTCGCCTTTTTGATGAACCGTTCCAAGGAAAATTGAAAACGTCAACTGTGTAACAACTGATTTGAGTTTTTCAATTTTCCTTTAGGTGGTATCATTAAAAAGAGCGACAAAAACAATGTGAGTGCACACGCACTGCGGCCCGCGCTATCTACTCTACTAATCATGTAAATCCCCTCGGCTAATCCCTCTTACCGCTGATCCCCCCCCCCCTAAAATACATGACTGGCGGGTACATGACTGGTAGACCTACGTCCAGGGGAATGCACCATTTTGAAGTGACCAAAAGGGTCATTTGCAACCGTTTATTTTTACACAATCAAACACCGATCATGTTCATTCACTTCATTGATTCATCAAACCGTTTGCGCAAAGTTCTTTCCAACATAATTCAATAATTAACGCAACGAGTTACCGTAAACCGCGCAGGGAATGGCGCTTTCGCTCGGCGATAAAGTGAACAGCGCACAAAAACAGACGCCGCAACAGACGTCGCAAGGGAAACTCAAAAACCCGAAGAATTTGGAGGGTGGTGAAAAGATTGAAGATTGAAAATGTTGCCAAATTTTGTTGCACTGAATTGACCATTTTTACGCCATGGCCGTGCAAAAAAATTACCGATTTTTTAAAGTATTTTGACCGTGAAATCCTCAGAGATGCTATTCGTCATAAAATGGACAATTTTTGTGCAAAATTGATATTCACTCATTGGAATTTATACAATATTTATTTATGTGAAAGGATATAGGTAGGTACGCATTTTATTGGTTATTGTTGTGAGTGGAATAAATTACAATATTTCAAATTTCAATCGGGTGATAATACTTTTTTTGGTGATAAAATCTGTTCCTTTGTTGTTTTCCTTGCAATATGGGTAAATGGTAACTTTCGAAGATCACATGAAATTTTCTGAGCCTTTCAAAATTCGAACAACAATTTGGTACAAAAATGCCCGAAAAAGCGTTCACATCGTTCAATTTTTCGACCTTTAAGCCACGTTTACACTGCATTTTGCGCCGACAAAAAAAAGAAGTGAAAAGTTCCATAATTCCGGAATAAAGTTCCACATCTGCAACAAAAAGCAGTGGTGTATACTTACTAGTTGAGCGTACTGTGCGCGCACATATTTTGATGCGCATCGCCACTCAAAATAGACTCCGCCCACTTTCGCGTAAATGTCCGCGCGGGCCGTCCCTCGAAAATTGCGGATTTTCCGTCAGGCTCGCTTTTTTGTGTGTGGGCTAAATAATGACAGTCAAATTTCTACATTTTCTAACATTTGAGAGAGAGCGCACATAATTTTAGCCCTCTGTGCGTACGCTCGACCCACAATTCGCATTTTCAAGCGCGTGATGGCGCACCGCACACTGCAAAGTGTAACGGCAAAGTTCGGACGATTTTTGCATGGGTGGAATTCAAACGCGGAATTAAAAAGAGGGGTGGAATTAAAAATCGTCCGAACCGACCCCAATTTCAGTAGTTTTTAAGATGTGTCGTAAAAAAATCGTCCTAACTGACTTTCTAATTCTGCCCGGGCGGAAATTAAAACGTCCGGACCCGATCGTTACACTTTGCAGTGTGCGGTGCGCCAATGGGCCTCAAAAAGTTCGTAAAAATCACAAGTTTGTATAGGGAAAACGACGTGCCCGGCCCAGCCAAATTCGCGTGCAGTTTTTAGATGTAGGCTGGCGCGAGTGCGCGGAGTAACAGTGGCACACGGCTCGGTGCCAATACGCACAGGAATTTCTGCGCGCACTGTACACATACACATGCCAATTTTCAGATAATTCGTGCAATTCATTCCAGTTTGAAAACAAATATCAGTTGTTGGTTCGGTTTCAAAACAAAAACAACAGGCTCAAATTATCTGCAAATCGGCTTGTGTGTACGCTTGTCTTGTGAGCAGGAGCACACGTAACTGTCTGTTCTTGCAGATATGGAACCTTATTCCGGAATAATGGAACTTTTTCACTAAATTTTTGTCTGCACATGAAACCGTGTAAACGCTGCTTTACGATCACACCAAAAAACCTCAGCTAAACCTGTGCAAATAGCCACCGTGCATACTCCTCAAATACGGCGAAAATTGTTGCCTCGGTTCAATATTATCCGCAGATTTTCGGACTATAGCCATTCGTTTGAACATGGGCATATCAAATGGCAGGCTGCCAAGTAATTTTTTCTCTGGAGTCGTCTGGTATTTTGAGCCGATGTAGGCGCCGGATAAATAAGCGGGCGGTGGTCTGAAAGTGGGAAAAATTTTCGTGTGATATGTTTATTTTGTAGTTACCGTATTTCCTCGAAATACCCCCAAGGGGTTTATTTTTTCAGAGTGGAAAATTTAGGGGGTATTTCGAGGAAATATGGTATTTGAATCTTGAGGTGTCTTGAGCTGAGATCTTTTTGTTGATGTTTTTGTTTGTATTACCTTGTTTGATAAATGGCTATTTTCTATATTTACAAAACATCAGGTGCCAGTTCCGCAAATTGAGAAGTGAGAAGTAAAATGGCAAATGCGAAGTGAATTGAAAAGAAAATTGGCAAAAGCGAAGTGAAATGGCAAATAGATTGGCAAAAGCGAAGTAAAAAAGTAAAAACAAAAAAGTAATTCCCTTCGCTTGCCAATTTCCTTCACAATTCACTTCGCATTTGCCATTTCTCACTTTTCAATTTGCGGAACTGGCACCCAGAGTTAGAATTACTGAACTTTTCCAAAAAGTATATGTAAATGTAAGTATTTATTTTTTACTCACCAAAAAGTATAGAAAATGTAAAATACTTTTTTTTACTCGTACTCATGCGTAAATGTGAGTAAAATACTTTTTTTCCAAAGAAAATGTAAAAGCGAGTACTTTTCCTCTGGAAAACGTAAAAGCTGCTACTTTTTACATGTGAAAATGAGTTTTCCACTGCAAGACATAAAAGATGTCGTTTTTTTAACGATTATTTTATATTTTTTAGAAAAATGATATGATTTCTTGAAAATTGTCTTTATTTTAGCAACAGAAGATTGTGATTTTAGCAACAAAAATACATTTTCTCTGTACGCGTGTACTTTTAAAATGTACGCGTAAAATTGGGTATATTACTTTTTCAAAAGTATATGTAAATGTATTTACCGCGTACTCGCGTACGCGTATTTTTCGAGTAAATGTACGTAGATTTTAACAACTGTGCTGACACCACGCCACGGATTTTATGCTCGTAAAGCACGAATGGACTTTTTGACCAGTTTAACGAGTAAGTAAGTCGTACAATGCTCAATTGCATGAAAATTTTAGAATGCCAGAATGAAAGTTTTACTACGTTGCTCAGTTTGCACGCCCGTATACCGTATTTCTTCTAATACAAGGGCGCCTTTCTATTTTTATCGTCAATGTTTTTGCCCACCCATCCATTTTTTAGTCATTTTTAGCCAATTTTTCAAGTTCTGCCAGGGTTTTTCAAACTGTTATGTCACAGGCCATACATAGGTAGAATGACGCTTTATAGAGTTTATTCAAGATTTCATCTTTAAAAAACACCAAATCAATGGACCAAAGCCGCTAAAAGACAGAACTTCTACATTGCACTTGGCACAATTCCAGCAGCAGTTTTTAACCCTTCTATTGGAGACCCGCCCTTTTATTAGAAGAAGTACGGTAGATCCATTTTGCCTGATTTTGACACCACCCTTAATTGTGTGTATTTTCAGAAAGCAGATGAACAAATCATCCATGTTTTGATTGGTCGATATGACTTATCGATATCGATATTTTTCAACTTTTTTGTCGTACATTCGGTGTGAATGATGTCGATATTCGATAAAAGGTAAGTATATTAAGTGTCCGCTATGAAGGTATCAGCGCCGTTTACATCGCTAACAATACCGCATTTAGTCATGCAATCGCGCCATGGCACCATTGGACCCACACACACACTAGTTGACATCGACACCAAATGTCAACTGATTCAGATCCCAATTGAAAGCTCCCTGACGAGCCGACGAACGACGTTCAAATTCAAGCTTTGAATTGGGATCGGAACCAGTTGACATTTGGTGTCGATCAGGGCCGTATCCAGGGGGGGGGGCGGGGGGGGCTGCAGCCCCCCCCCCTCCCGGGGTGAGACCAGAAAGTGGCCGGAAAATGCCACTTTTTCAACGTCAGCGTAAAAATTTTTTCGCCAGACATCATGTATTATCGGCAGATTTGCTCCCTGTGGCCGAAATCATTATAAATATACTCAATTATGTGCTGTTTGCTGTATTTGTATGTATATTTACATACATATACAGCGTTCCATGGCGCTGGCGCCAACGCCAATGGCGCCATGGCGTTGCGCCAACTAGTGGCGCCAGCGCCATGGCGCCATTCCGCCCCTCTGTACGTAAAATTTTAGGGGGGGGGCTGAGCCCCCCCCGCTCGCCGGCCTCCGTAAACAAGCAGCCCCCCCCGCTCAAAAATCCTGGATACGTCCCTGGTGTCGATGTCAACTAGTGTGTGCGGGGTAGTGATGTAAAAAGCGCCAGAACTTTGGCGCCAAGCGCCATGGCGCTTTTCCGACCCAAAGCGCCAAGTGCCAATGGCGCCAGAGCAAAATGGCGCCAAGCGCCATGGCGCTTTTTACTTAGGCGCTAGCGCCAGGCATTTTGTTCCTGGCGCCGGCCAAAAGTAGCGCCAAGCGCCAAAAGCGTCATGATACTTTTCATGGGTATAGCGCCAAGTGCCAATGGCGCCATGGAGCTTTTACATCACTAGTGCGGGCCATTGGCGCTCGCTCCCTTCTTCCTGGCTCATTGCCATCAGTAGCCGCAGTTGACTAACGCTCTGGCATAAATTTTGTGAAGTAGTTCCAAATTGTGCGTCAACGGGGGCCGGGCGCCCTCAGCAATAGTTACTGTAGTGACGGCAACAATTTGTAGAAAAATTGTGAATTTGGAATGCATTTTTCGACTGGTTAGATTGTTTACGTTTAAAATCGTCAATTTGGTGGCCTGTTTGGGTTTGGGATGTTAGGCATTTTTTACCAACAAAAAAAATGGGAAAAGTGAAAAATAATTTTTGAGACAAAATTCTATCAATGAAATGTTGTGTATGGCGACAGAACACAAAAAGAAATACCGTATTTCTTGTAATAAAAGAGCACCGTTCTATGTTCTCTGTCAACTTTTTACCTGCGTTCTATTGGAGGCTGCCGTTCTATTTTCCCGTGGGTTTAAAATGCCAAAACCTGCCGCTCTATTGGAGGTGCCGTTCTATAAGATGAAATACGGTAATCACTATAGATTGCTGCTAGAATTGGTACAAATAAATATGTACAAGCGAAAACATGAAATGAGAACCCTTATTTGCGTCATGTCTAGTGATGGAAAGGCACCGGTGCCCCGGTGCTGGCCACCGTAGGTCACCAGCACCGGTGCAGGCCACCGTAGGTCACCAGCACCGGTGCAGGCCACCGTAGGTCACCAGCACCGGTGCAGGCCACCGTAGGTCACCAGCACCGGTGCTGATGCGGTGCGGTGCCTTTTTTCGAGTGTGCCCTGCCGGTGCCGGAGCCATTATTATCAGAATAGCACCGGTGCCGGTGCGGTGCCATTTTGTTCCGGTGCCTTTTCCATCACTAGTCATGTCTGCGCCTTATCTATTTACTGACAAGTAGCTTTATGGCTGAGAAACCACATGTGCGCGGTAAAATCTAACAAAGATGTGAAGCTAATTTCAGGATTCGATCAGGATAGCGTTAGAAAAGTCGCTAGAGAAAAATACAAGAAAATTGCAAATAAATATATTATATTTAACGTATAACCTCGAATAAGCCCCCCTCGAATAAGTCCCCCATAGTGATGGGTGGGAAATAGGTCACATGTACGTATTTTATGAAGTACGTTTTATGCGTGTACCGTATTACATCGAAATACCCCCTGGGGGTTTATTATTTCGCCAGCAAAATTTGAGGGGGATAATTCGAGGGGGGTCTATTATTTCGCCAGAAATTTTTGGAAATTCCCCATACTCAGACGTAGAAAAATCAAACAATTACATACCTAGATGTATGTGTTTATAGGCATATATCTGTATACCGTATTTCCTCGAAATACCCCCCGGGGGTTTATTGTTTCAGAGTGAGAATTTTGAGAGAAAAACGTGAAAAATGCAACAATAACCACCATTTTTAAGTTTTTACAGCCTTATATAAGGATGTAGATGGTATAAACGATGTACTAACGTAACACAGTAAGTGTTTTGAACGTCTGTTATGCATTTCCCTGACCACAAATCCATAGTGTCCATTTTGAGGGGGGGTATTTCGAGGAAATACGGTATACACATAAACCCTTCCCTAACGTCACTCAATCATCGGTTTTAACGTGTGTTCTGCATTGTACAGATCACAAACTGCTGTATTTGTCATGTACGTTCTCTTTACACTCAATTTTAGGGGGGGGGGATTTCGAGGGGGGTGGGGGTTTATTATTTCCTCGGCCAAATTTTATGGGGGGTATTTCGAGGGGGTTAACTCAACGGGGGGGGGTTAATTCGAGGTAATACGGTATTCTGTAAAATTTAAGTAAATGTTCTGCGCCTGGTGCTCACTAGTATAAAGTTTATTGCTTCAATTATAGAATTTGTAATCTAACGTATGATTTATTAGACTAATTCAACCTCATTTGTGAAGTAAATTGAGCACGTATTTTACGCTAAATTCTGTTGGAAAAAAAACTTCCCCTGGAATAAGTCCCCAAGGACTTTTTCGGGGATATAAATACGGTATATAGGCTCCTGGTTTACCCATTGAGATTACATAATTTTTTTTTCTTTGGGGAAAATATAAAAATATCTCTTATATTTATTTATATCTTCTCCACGCTCTTTTTCAGGGAGATTTGAGTATGTTTTCTTTTTAAGAGATTTTCTGAGATTATTTTTATTATATTTTCTGCAACCAAATCAGACATTTTAGGTACGCTAATTACGATGAATAAATTTCTAGAAGTAGGCGTTTGCAGTGAAGGTCATGCATCATTATAGAATTATTTATGCATTTCCTGAATTTACCCGGCAACGCAACTGCAATTTTCGACAAATTTTTTATCCGTTTTTAGCGATTTTCATGATATCCAAAGTTTGTGTCAGTATTTTATAATTACTACCACATTTTTTAGAAACTGTGAGACAGGAAATGCAACAAATGACACTCAAATGTAAATGTCTGAGTTATCGCCGTCGTTTTAGAAAGCGATTGCCGTATTACCTAAAATAAGTGGTATATACCTACTCCAATAAGAGGATTTTGGCTTTTTTGAGTGAAATAGGCATAGTTGTTAAAACGTATTTATGTTTACTCGATAAATACGTATACTCGCGTACTGCGTAAATATGTTTACGTTTCCTCCTGAAAAAATACCGGTACTCATACTCACCTACTTTTTGAAAGTGCGCGAGTACAGAAAACGTATTTTAAGGAGACAGAAAATGTCATTTTGCCAGACAGAAAGTGACAAACATAGGACATTTGTCATGAATTTTTACTCAACTACTTTTTACTCAACCAATTTCTAATCTGGCACTGTGCCAAGTTTTACTGGTCTCACACTTTTTAAGCTTGATTGAGCTTCAAAGTAAGGCAACAGAAAATTGACTACAAATTGAATGCAACCACACAATGGTGAATCCACCGGGATGAATTCACAGGTGTACGTCATGTCAACTTAGTTAGTTAATTAGCGAATGGCGTATTTATCAATGCAGTAGATTAGTTGGATGTCTAATTTACACCAAGGGGTCCGAAGTTTTTAGAAGAGATTTTATTTAGATGAAATTTTAGACTCAGAATTCACACATTAGGAAGGTAGAGCATCGGAAACAACTTATAGCGAGTTCAAAACCAGCGCTACAGACTTCAAAAAAACAAAACTTCCAAAAAACTGAATTGAATCCTGACTCCAAGTAACGGTAGGCTTTTATACGCATCAACATAATACAAGTCCAGACTCCGCTTGCACACACCACAAGCCAATGACCCACAAACGATTTTATAGCCAAACAGAATTTCAATTCAGGCATACCTAAAATTATTCACGGCGTCAGTTACGGATATGTCGATCAGAACACACAAAGAATTCACACGAAACGAGCGCGAGAAAATAGAGAGAAGAGGAAAAACACTATAAAAACGGACTTTAGCACAAAAAAATGGTGAGCGATTCAAAAATTATTCAGCGAACTTGACAGAAAATCCAAATCCACCACCACGCACGGGGAAACACACGGCAATAATTGAAGTGAATAAACCAGCAAACAATAATCCCATTAGCAAAAAGAGCACATAATAAACAAACACAACGTTGATATCCAATGCGTAAGAAGCACACGTATTATTTATGCACAATGACAAAATGTCGTAAGGGGGATAATCCACAATAAAATTAGGATACCGGTAAAGCGAATGAAATTCTATCCACAATGACTGTCAAGGAAATTTAGAACACTACGGTACTTTATAAAGAAACCTAGCTGAAAATCCCATTTAAGTGATAAACTGTAAAGTCGAATCGAATCACCTTTCCACTATCAAAATACTTAGAAATGAGCAGCATTATTATTTCAACTCTTTGTTCACAAAGATCGGCCACAAAATTTGCATAAAAATTTCTACATATCCAAATGCCAACCTATCAGTTTAAGGGAAAGGAAATATGCATTTCAGACTGAACTGGGATTAGGTAAATACAAGTGAAATAAAACTAACGATGTTGCCAAAGCAAATTAAAAATGATAAAATGAAAAAAAATCGAGTTTTACCTATCTTCTAAAAAACCTGGAGTTTAGAAAAAGAAAGTTTAAAAATGGGATATAAATATGGAATAGATATAACTCAAACACAAATGATTGGCAACTTATTAATTCAAACTTTTTATCCAGTAAACTCAATTGCATGTCCAGATCGCATTTTTTATAGAAAACAAACTCAATTAGAATTAGGTGAATCCATTGCCACATGCCGAAACGCAACAGCCATTAACGACCCAAGACACTTTTTGTAAAACCACTTTCGCTGCTACCACTCATCTGCTACCAGCTAAGGCAACTTAACCATGACTGTCAATCCCATGCGCACTGTACAAAACCACACTCCTGAAACAACTGAACTTTCAATTTAAAGAAAAATGAGTACACTTGTCACTGTATGGGTGCTTGTTTCGATGAGATCGGCGGACTGGGCTGCTCTCACAGCAAGCCAAGGGAGTAGGCATTTAAACATGGGGTCATGTTTGTTGAGTTTAACTCAATTCTTTTAATTGCTTCTCATCTCAACGCTAATCATCACCGCACCAACTATATTTCAGTGTACTCAGTAAAATCGCAATGGAATCAATTTTGTCTCTCAAACGGAAATGTACATTCCACACTAGACTCACAGTCACGGCGTTAACAACTCAAATTTTGCAGCGAAAGTCATAAATGTTATGTGTCCTCAGTCACCACTGACCATTTACGCATTACAGCATGAAACAACAGCGTCACCCCTCTTTTTAGCTAATTAATTAAAAATAAAATAAAATACTACTCTCTTTTATGTGATCTAGACTGCATGCAAATATCCTTTTTAGCCAGCTAAATAAATTGTTGCCACACCATTTTTCCAAAATACTTCCATATCTATATGAATACTTTCAAAATGGTAAAAAAATAGTAAAATACATATTTGCACTACATCACAGACAACTTTGACAGATCCTCAATACCTCCATTTTATCCCGCCTTGGCTGAGTTGACACACCACAAAAGTAGGGCATAGGAAAAACTCTGCCAACATAGCACCACCGTGTAGACGCAGACGCCACACGTACGTACACGCCAGCGCCACGTTCGCCCACCGAATCACCCAAACCCAATGTTGAAGTAGTGCTGAATTGTTTAAAATATTATAAGCTTGGAAGTGTAAACAATCATCAACATGAATTCACTAAGTATACATACATAACTTTTTAATCTAAATTTTACAAATTTTACAAATTTTTGGACACCCAATTTTACTCAGACATTTTCGTAAGAAATACTTATCAGGAGTGAAAAACACATCTTTTGTATATTTCAGAGTAAAAATTGAAAAAAACACCCATTTTTACGTTATTTTTGTGAGAAAAATACTCACTTTTACGTTTTCTGCATGAGAAAATACCCACTTTTACGTTTTCCCAGAGAAAAATACTCATTTTTATGTTTTCTCTGAAAGAAAGTGTTTTACTCACCTTTTACGCGGTGTAAAAGTAAAAATAAAATACCTTTATGTTTTCTGTACTCATGTGATGTAAAAAGCGCCATGGCGCTTTCAGCATGCGAGCGCCAAGCGCCAATGGCGCCACAACAAAATAGGGCCAAGCGCCAAAAGCGCCATGGCGCTTTTCTAGAACACGGCGCCAAGCGCCAATTGTGCCAGAGGATGTTGGCGCCAAGCGCCAATTGTGCCAGAGGATGTTGGCGCCAAGCGCCAATAGCGCCAGCGCCAAATTTTTTTGCTGCTCATAAAGTGCAGCCATGCTAATGCAGGTGTTGGTTAGGTCCTGTCGGTTTAGGTTTTGTAGTAGGTTAAGTAGGTGATGTATGCTAGCTAAGGGTGCTGAGCACTGATGAGACCCTGGCCCCAGCCCCAAAATCAACCCCTGTCTGTTCGTAAGGGTCGAAACCTTTTTATTCAACAACATGTACCTTTTATTCAACAACAACAAAACTTCATTTGAACGTCGCTCGTCGGCTTGTGAGCAAGCTTTGAATTGGGATGGGTACCATTAGGCCCATTATTTTGGATTTTGTTTAAATATCCTTGCAATTGAATTGACATGGTTTACAAAATATGAAGTGGCGTGTTTGTTCTTTCTGGAATACACGTAGAGTAACACATTTAATTGTGAAAATTTTGTACACAAGGTCTTTTTACATAAAATAATAATCGATTTTTTGAACTCCTTGGCGCTTTTTTGGCGCTTTTGAAAACGCCAGCGCCAAGCGCCAATGGCGCCACGGCATCATAGCGCCATGGCGCTTTTCCATAGCGCAGCGCCAAGCGACAATGGCGCCACAGCAAAAAGGCGCCAAGCGCCAAAAGCGCCATGGCGCTTTTTGCTTTGGCGCTAGCGCCAGGCGCCAGCGCCATGGCGCTTTTACATCACTACTCCTATCTACCGTATTTCCTCGAAATACACCCCCCTCGAAATACCCCCGTTTCGAAATACCCCCCTCAAAATGGCCACTATGAACTTATTAGCCCCCCCCCCTCGAAATACCATCCTCGTTTAACCCCCCTCAAAATTCTCACTCTGAAACAATCACCCCCGGGGGTATTTCGAGGTAACACGGTATGTAGATTGTATGGTCTTGCTTTCTCGCACCTGGGATGCATGTCTTTCTTTTAATGTTTCAATATTGCCTTCTTGTAAAAATTGCCTTCCATAAGTAATTACCAGAATAAGCCACGTATTGTCTGATGTTTGTTAATATTCAAATCAATTTGATCTAGGTAATCTAATAACAAAAATTACTGGAATGCCCCAATCTATGGCTTTATATCTTTCGAGTAAAATAGAAAATGCCACTGCATTAGCAGTGCAGCATATATGAGCAGCAAATTTTGTTGGCGCTTGGCGCCACTGTCCTCTGGCGCCATTGGCGCTTGGCGCTTTGGCCTAGAAAAGGTCAGGCCACTATTTTGTTGTAATGCCACTGGCGTTTGGCGCTTTGTATGCCAAAAATGCCAGGACGCTTGGCGCTAAAATGACGGTGCCTGGTGCCTGGTGTCATTTCCATAAGTGGAGAAGTGAGAATTAAATTGGCAAAGGCGAAGGAAATGGCAAAAGCGAAGTGAAATGGCAAACGCGAAGTGAGTGAAATGGCAAGTCTATTGGCAAAAGCAAAGTATCAAAATCAAAAGTAATTTCTCTTCGCTTTTGCCATTTTACTTCTCACTTATCCACTTGCGGAACTGACCCCTGTACGAGGCTGGTTCATTTAATTTTGCTATCTTCGTTTCATGGCATTCAAAAATTTGATACCAATTCTTTTCAGAAAACTCAGAAGACACAAATTATATATAGGATAATTGAATATCAATACTGGCCCAACACACACTAGTTTTCACCGTGACTTCTGTGAAAACTGAAATGGCCACATGGCGACATTCAGCCTACTCTTGTTGTGTTTGTTTTCAAATTTTAAATTTCATTCATTTAAATTTAAATTCAATTAAAATTAAAGTTCAATTAAAATTAAAATTCAATTAAAAATTAAATTCAATTAAATCATTCAACTGTGTTCAATTTTTCGCATTTGAAAAAATCAAGTTTTCACCGAAGTCACGGTGAAAACTAGTATAATATGCGTGTGTTGGGCCCTACACACACTAGTTTTCACCGTGAACCGTGTTCAATCATTCAACCGTGTTCATTAATTTGCATTTGAAAAAGTTTCAGTTTTCACACGAAGTCACGGTGAAAACTAGTGTGTGTATGCACAATGTGATAATCCAAAAAACTCGGACGCCGTATAGGCTGCTTTTGAGTGGATTAAGTGAAAGTACGATGTCATATAATTGATATAAACAATGGTACAATATTTTATTAATGTACCTACTTAAACAAACTGAACATATCAAGTAGGAAAATAGTATTTATTTTACCGTATCCGAATACCGACTGCGCATTTCACAGTGCTGTCTATTCACCGTATCCCGTCGGAATAAAAAACAAAACAACATCTTTGTTGTTCTTCACATTACATTGACTTCCAATTTTTCACGTGGGTTCATTCATTTAAAGCTGATAAATTTCGATGTAAAGCATGCAGTCCAGTTATTTTAGTATTAATGTAATATTTCTGTGTATTATGATGAAAATACGCGAGTAAAAAAATCAACCAATTCATTTTTAAGTTTTGATAAATTTTTACAAAAATTTCAAAATTAGTTTTTCTTAGGCCGGAATTAGAGCTCACGTCGAATCGACGCTGAGCTCTAATTCCCGCTTTAAAGCAACCATAAAATGTACAAACTGCTCAATAGTAAAAGCAGTGCAACAACCATGCAACGTGCATCAATTTTAAACGGTTTGGCACTTTTACACGCTAACATTGTTTGTTTAGCACGATTAGCGTTCCAAAAATGGGTGTTTTTCAGAAAATTTTGTCTCAGAAAATCTCTCAAAATATAAAATGTGATATTTCATTTTTGAAAGATTTTATTTTTATCTGAAAGAACGCAGAGAAAATATCTATAAATGTGTACAGATATAAATGAGGAATTTTTTTATATTTTCTTCTCATAAATAAATAAAATTAGGTTTCTCCAGAAAAATATATAAATAAATAAGATTCTCTATATTTTCTTATATTTTTAAAATAAAAATTTATCAGAATTTTTTTAGAACGCTATGCACATTTCAACCATTTCATGGACCCATTAGGGATTGCCGCTAATGGAAGTGTTTACTAGAGTTGAGATATATGGTTACTAATTTATCTCATATCAAAAAAGTGTAACTGCATCTGCAATGTAGCCACGTTAAATGTAACTTTATTAACATTCTGTAGGCCTATGTAGGTAAACTACATACCGTATTTCTTCTAATAGAAGAGCGCCGCTCTATTTTTCCACTCTTTTACCTGCCGTTCTATTGGAGGCTGCCGTTCTATTTTTTCACTGGTTCCCACACATTTTTCATTTCCTCGAAATACCCCCAGGGGTTTATTATTTCGCCAGCAAATTTTAAGGGTGATTCGAGGCGGCTTATTCCAGGGGAGTTTTGTTATTCTGTCAGGAATTTAATCAAAGTTCATAGTAAAATATGTTTTTGCATAGCGAAAACAAATAGCGTAGGTGCCAAACCAGTATACATATTTATTTGAACATATTTATATAGGTAGGTAGTATATATCTACACAAACTAGTATATGTTTCGCTGCAATTTAAATTGACACCATTTAATACATCTACATGGTACATGGTTATTTTTTCCATCAGCTCGCTCAAACATTGGGGTATTTCGAGGGGGTGAATTCAAGGGGGTTTAGTTTGAGGAAATATGGTAGTCTTGTTTTTTAATGAAGCCTAACAATATTCTAATATCAGAGCATCAAATTGGAATTGAATATAGAGTTGTTAAAAGTACCGAACTTTTTCAAAGTATACGTAAACGTAAAGTATTTATTTTTTACTTACCCCCTGAGTACAGAACACGTAAAGTAAATTTTTTTACTTTTACTCATGAGTAAACATGAGTAAAATACTTTTCACCCCACAAAACGTAAAAGTGAGTATTTTTTGGAATTTTGCTCAAATTTTCATTAAAAATCACTAGTTTTGATATCTTTTCGTCCAGTTTAACCTTCAAATTGACTACCGTATTACCTCGAATTATCCCCCCCCCCTTGAATTAACCCCCCCTCTGATGAACCCCCCCTCAAAATGGGCTGGGGACATAATAAACTCCCCCTCAAAATACCCCTCCTCTAGAATGATGTACATCATGTATGCGATGTTCATGATGTACATGATGTACTTATTAATATTAATTTGCATTGCAGATACACTTATACCGTATTACCTCGAATTATCCCCCCCCCTTGAATTAACCCCCCCCCTCGAATTAACCCCCCTCAAAATGGGCTAGGGAAATAATAGCCCCCCCCCCTCGAAATACCCCCCCCCCTAAAACCATGTACATCATGTATGCAATGTTGTGATGAAGCCACCGAAGTCAGCGTCTTCTACCACCGAATCCGGCTGCTTCAAGACCGTAGTGAGAAACGGCCTTTAGAGTGGTTGATTTCCTGTTGTAGCCGAACGTCCACTTGTCGACAGTCAAGTTGAGTTTATTTCGTAGTTGCGTGTTGAAAGGGGTTTTCGAGATTGTTCAGGTACTTTATTTTCGATCAGATACAGCGTGATACAAAAGCGCAAAGCCTAGCGAGCTTCCTAGTCGAAGTTTCTATCGCTAGCTTATTTTGAAGACTTGGGGTGGGTCCGCAGACTGAAGTAAAAACTTCCAAAGTAGCTAAGACACGGAAATTATGTATAAAACACAGCTACAGTAATTTCCTAAATTCAAATGCACAAATAAGACATAAATGTAATAATAAGACACATCTAACCGAAACAGCTGGCTTATTCTACGCGTGCATACATTCAAATAATTATGGTAAAGAAATACCAGGTACAAATTGGGCTAATGGAAAAACTATTAATCTTGAGAAGCACAAAGTCGGCAAACTCGGCCGATTTACTAATTTGCTTCAATTTGTCAGAAAACATTGACGCACATTGGAACTAATAAAATAGGGTTTGGAAATTGTAAATAGTAGTGCAAATGTTATTAATAACGTAAATAGAGTGGGGTATATTCAATGCAATAATAATAATCACTTCCTGGAAACGTATACTTCACAATGGATGAATTGGGACTTATTCGAAGTAAATGGGTATAATAATTGAGCAGGGTTTATAATATATTCTTTGGTATAATTTGAGCAGGGTATTTACCATAATGTCAAAGTAAATAAATATAAGTTGTGAGCAGGGTTATAATAATTATGCCTACGCGAAGGGCTTAGTTGAACACGTACAGTAAAAGCTAGTTACACACAGGGCACTATTTCTCTATTAGGACGCTGGCTTAAGTAAATACGTAGCACATAAATATTTACAAGATTTGACTTTCCCAAATTGCAAGTAAACCATGTAAATGTATATATAATAATGATCAGAAAATTACGGCGAGTTGAATGAGCCTAATTTTATGTTAATACACCTAATAATAACTTATTTGACCTTTTAACCTAAATATTCCACATAAACATATCAATAACTTACAATACACTTTCCTAATTGAATATTCTCCATGGATACATAATATAGTGCAGGAAATACAATTTGCGTGGTAAATTAATATAGTGCATGAAATGTAAAATAGTGCAAATAGGTAAATGGATAAATATGAGCCTAATTATCAGATCTCTGTATTTCTTTATCCATCCATTTTGCCACGGTCAGCACACTCCGGGCGGAAGAGTTGCTGCACCCCGTTGTTGCAGCAACGTCACATGCTGGTGGTGGTGGGCGCCAACGTGATGAGTGGCGTTTCCACAGTTGCCTCGGTGGTGAACGTGGTCGTGCGCGAAGTCGTGGGCGTGCGTGATATCGCAGGTCCAGTTATTGGTGATGCCAACGCCGACCTAGCCTGATGATGAAGCAGGTAGTTGCCCGTGTCGCTTCCTGCGCGTTCGCGTGCGGTGAATTTGCGGATATCAGGCATGTGAACACTGTCTCTGTTCCTGGCTCTGACTTGTCCCTCATCAGCTGAACTTTCATCTGGTTGAACGTATGCTGATAGTGACTTTGCCATTCTGTCCTCTGTTTCTGCTCTCCTGGCAAATCTGACGGACTGTGTTGAGTTGGATCTGGCTCTCCTCTTGATTGCTGGTCTCAACTCTGTCTTGCGCATTTTTCTCTGTGGATAATTGGTCTCTTTCTGAGTTGATTTCTTGATAGTATATCTGATGGCTCTAAAGCATAGCCATATGCATTTTAACGGACACACTATGCATTTCCATATGCATGTGTATACACATGGTGGAATCACTGGCTTCCCTGTGGCAATTCTCCAATTGTACCACAGGTATCCTGCAGCTACGATTCCAGCTATCAGGATTGTGATTCCCAGCAGCATTGCGATTGTGTTGATGATCACTTGAAAGGGTCCTTTCAGCATTCCTCCCATAAAGTTGGTGTACCCTTTTGATACTCCAGATATATAGTGACCATATGCCTTGCCGATTCCTGCCGCTGTCTGTCCAATTCCAGCTCCAATGCCTTCTATTGAATTTCTGATCACTCTGGGATCCAATGACATATCTGCTGTGTAGTCAATCAACTGGTTCTGCACATGCTCTAAATTCTGTAGTCTCTGAATCTGGCCTCTGACATCCATGAAATTGGTCGCCCTGTTGACAATGTTGGTGAACAGGTGAGGCACATCAAACGTGAAGGCCTGCCACTGTCCTTTCCATGTCATTTCAATTGGTGTCTCTGTGACGTGCACCATTCCATGTGCGGATTTCCATTGTCCATGTTCATTTCTGTACAGGTGCGGTGTGGTGTGGCTGCAGTCCTCTTCTGGTGATTTCTCCACCAAGTCTCTGCTGCCTGGGCTCTTGAACCACAAGGGCCCGTCTTTGTCCAATCTCATTGGTGTGTACTTGTAACATATCTCTCCCACTTTTCCTGTCTGATAAATTATGTATGGCTGCACCTCCTTGCATTCCCAAAACATAATTGCTTCTCCCGCCCATTCTGCATGAACATCCTGTCTTCCCAGCATGGCTTGAATCCCCAATGTTGGATCGATGCGGAAAAGCTGAGTCAACATGTCCAGCTGGTTCTTGCGAAGTTGACATAACTGATGCCACACAATCGCAAATTGTGCCTGAGTCATTTCTCTGACTACATGTTGCAGGAATTGAAACTTGGAGTTTCCGTCGTCCAATCTGGCATACAATGTTCCACTGATTGTCGACTCTTTTGCTTCCACTATTTTTCCTGGCATTGCCCATTCCACAGGCACATCTTCCCTTCTGTCAAACTGGATGAATACACCTCCTTGATCGGTGTAATATGTGTCTCCCAGAACACATTCTGAGCCAATTGGCCTCTTTGTCTTGTTGCTGTGAGAGTACGCTGCTTGCAACTTTGACGCAATAATTGTCTGGCCAGATATCTCTGATTTGAATCTGCCAATTCTCTCATATGCACATTGATGCTTGAAATTCTCTGTATCCCACACGGTGATTCCATAATTGTGGTCTCTGCAATGTCCCATCATGGCTCTGCACTGGCTGAAATCTTGCAAGTCGCTGATTACAGTCTTTCCATCAAGTGAAGCCACGGTTCCTTCTTCCATGTAGAAGTTACTGACGACATTTTCTTTGTCATGACAACACCATGAATATTCCACATTCAAGGTTTGATTAGTTGTCCACACTCTGGGCTCCATTTCCACCAAAGGTGTTCCTCTGAACATCTTGTGAATTCTTGCATAGTTACAGGCTACCACGCCAACTTGCTGGTATTTCTCAAAATTGCCTGTAATGCCTTTCGCTCCCCAGAAACTGGTGTGTGTGATGATCTCTTTGATTCTGATGTAGCATCTGTATGCTTTCTCTTTCTGTGGGATCTGT
The DNA here is from genome assembly GCA_964036195.1 of Sphaerolaimus hirsutus. Taxonomy (NCBI): domain Eukaryota; kingdom Metazoa; phylum Nematoda; class Chromadorea; order Monhysterida; family Sphaerolaimidae; genus Sphaerolaimus; species Sphaerolaimus hirsutus. The sequence goes on along the minus strand of OZ038453.1, from coordinate 12,598,464 downwards.
CTCTGTGCGTAAAGTGTAACTTTCATTGCCTTGACAAAATTCCTTGGTGGGATATGGCACTGCACTTCTTCAGGAACTGTAAGCGCATGTCCATGTCTTCCACTGGTGCAAATTTGATACTTCTGGCTTTGTGAGCTGATCACCTGTTCCGCAGGATGATCCTTGATTGCATCCTTGAATCTCTCATAAGTTTGCATTTCTCTGACAGATTTTGGTGGCCATTCTGAAGGCAATGGCAGCAATCCATGATGCGCTGCCAATGATGGTGGCCTTACTGTCGAGGTTTCTAGAACGTATGTTCTGGAAAATACTTCGCTGTAAGCCTTGCCGGCTTCTCTCAGCGTTGCTGACTCTGACATGCCTGTCAGCATCAACACCATGCACAGCATTCCAATCACCAGACTGCTGGTGGTTGCTGTGGTTTTCCCTGTCGCACTCCTCAGGACCCTATCCGATGCTGAGTTCCTCTGAGCAGGATCTGGTACAGGATTTCTGTTTAAATTCCGATTTCTGACATGTTTCTGGACAATTGTTGGGTCCAGTAAATCTACTTTGACTGTTACTGCAGTCTCTGGGATATCCATTGTCTTTGAATTGATTTCCAGCGGATACAATTGATTGAGTAGTCTACTGACCACATTTCTGTTGGCAGTTCTGACTTTTGCTGAGCGAATCTGTCCATCCTTGCTGGGTTCTAACTGCTCGATGCGACCCATCTTCCATGCGCCTCTGGGCATGTTTTCTTCATAAATCAGCACAACCTCATTCACTTTGGGTTCTCGAATCGCTGTCAATCTGCCATGCTTGTGTGTCACCTGAGTCCTTTCCCTCAAGCTCGGGATGTACTCTTGATGCCACAAGTCCCAGAACTTATCCAAAGTTTGCTGGGTTGTCTCCCAATATTTCTGCAGTTTCGCTGCATTATCCATTCTGGGCACAAATTCTCCATCTTTGTCTGCATCAAACTGTGGTGCTCCAATCTGACCTTCCCCTGTCAGGAAGTCTTTTGGTGTAAGCACTCTGAGACTCTTCACATCACCATAGATGTAAGAAATTGGTCTGCTGTTGATCACTGCTTCAACTTCTGGCAGAAGTGTCAACAATTCTTGCAGGGTTAACATTCTGTGCCCCACAGCTGCCTTGAAATGTTTCTTGGTGATGCCCACCATTCTCTCATAGACTCCTCCTTGCCATGGTGCCATAGGAGTCGTCATGTTCCACTGGATTTGTTGCTGTGAGCAGTATGTCTGTACTGCACCACTTTTGACCATTTCTGACCATTCTTTCCCAGTATTAATGGCCTTGTCATTGCTTGCGCTGAGCACTTTCTCTGTCAACTTGAATTGCGTTGCATTGTCTGAAATCACTGCCTCAGGCTTTCCACGCCTGGCGATGAATCTCCTGACTGCGTTCAGGAATTCTTGTGCTGTCATGTCCAGCACGCTTTCCAGGTGAACTGCACGTGTCACCATGCATGTGAACAAACAGATCCACATTTTCCTGTGATCTTTGTCCACTTTGTACCAAACTGGTCCCAGATAATCCAAACCCGTGTACTGGAACGGTCTGGCTCTCTGAACTCTGGTTTCTGGTAAATCTGGCATTGGTGGAAGCTGGTACGGCTTCGCTCCCAATTTCTTACAGGTTGGGCAGGTTCTCGTCACATTGTAGATCACCCGTCTGCTTTGTGTAATCCAGTACTTTTGTCTGATTGCTGCCAATGTATGTTGCACTCCTGTGTGCATCAATTTCTCATGCTGGTCTCTGACGATCAGCTGAGTCACTGTAGCTGTTGCTGGCAACAGTATGAGTGGCACTGTGACCTCCTGTGGGTCAGTATGCTCCATTCTGCCATGGCACTTCAGGATTCCATCCTGATGCATCTGCACATTGAGCCATTTGATCAACTGCTGGTCTGCAGCTGTTTTCTTGCCATTCTGGCTGCCTTTGCTGTGGCCTGTTGCCAGAATCTCTGCCACTCCTTTGTAATGATTCTGTTGCGTCACTTTGATCCAGTATTTCAACGCAATCTCTCTCTCTTCAATACTGATAATTCCCTGTGGTTTCATTGTACCACAGACACTTTCCATAATTTCTGACAATCCATTCTGACTGTCATTTCTGCTGAGCTTTCTGTGCATTTGTCGCACAAATCTCATCACGTATACTGTTGCATCCAGTAATTTTGTCAGTGATGAGAATCTTTGTATCTCAATTCCCAATGGGTTGCTTTGCTTGCTTTCATCAGCTTGCTCATTGCTGGCATCTGGGTCACTGACCACTTGTTGTGTGGCGCCCAGGTAAATTGGACTGGCTTTTGGGAACTTGAGCTCTTCTTTCTTGATTTCTGCCATTACCTCTGGCGTGACTGGCTCCACTTTCGGCTCTGGCCATTCTCCAGTCATTAGCCATTCTGGCCCCTTCCACCACAGGTTACTGCCTTCCAACTCTGACATATTCATGCCTCTTGTGGCCATGTCAGCTGGGTTCTCCAGTCCTGCGATGTGTCTGATGTGCATGTTCTCTGTCTTACTCTGAATTTTCCTGATTTCATCCAATCTGTTCTTGACAAAACATGCCAGTGGCTTCGCAGTTGTCAGCCACTTCAGACAACAGGTTGAATCTGACCATACGACTGTCTGACTGAATTTGACGTCCTTGAGCTCTTTGTGAATGAATTTCGACATTCTGCTGCCGATCAACATTGCTAACAATTCCAGCCGTGGAATTGTCACTTCTGGTTTCTTTGGAGCAAGTCTCAATCTGGAGTACAGCAGGCTTGACGTGCCGCTATCATTTTCTGTTTTCTGGCATATGTATGCCGCTGCGCTGTATGCCATTGCTGAGGCATCAACGAAGATGTGCAGTTGTGCATCTGCACTACTCTGATAATTCAAATTTCTGTTGAACCTGATCTGTCCAACTTTGAGCAATTCTGTCTCTAATTGCTGCCAAATTGCTGTCTGTTCCTCAGACAGGGGTGTGTCCCATTCTTTGGCACTTGGTCCTGAATGCCATAACGTCTGCAAAAATCTCTTTGCTGGCAGTAGGACAGGACTAACGAGTCCCATTGGATCAAAACATCTGGCAGTCACCTTTGCAACTGTCCTTTTCGTGGGAAGTTTGATTTTCTGGTCAGTTTCTGATAATTGTGATTGCTGAACTGTCTTTGGCGTTTTCAGCCACATCTGGTCGCTTTCTGTGTCCCATTTCATTCCTAGGACTGTTGTGACAATTTCCTTGGCCACATCTGACTCTGCCAATTGCCAAGTGAAGTTCTTGTTGTTGCTGTTCCACTCCTTCAGATTCATCTGTGCCTCTGTAAACAGCACTTTGGATTCCTGGTACAATTCGATTGCTTTCTGCTCTGTGTCCACGCTGAGGATCAAATTATCCACATACAAATTTTCATCGATCAACTTTGCATTCTCTGTGCCAGCTTGATTCAGGTGGTATCTGACTGTCAGCGCCAGCAGCGCTGGGCTGCAGATTATACCAAATGGCACTCTGGCAAATCTGTAAATCTGAATGTTGTCCTCCATAGATGGTTTCATGGGATCCTTGTACCACAGAAATCTTGTCACATCTCTGTCACTGTCCTGCAGACTGATCTGCAGAAACGCTTTCTCTATGTCTGCGACCACTGTCCATTGAGCCAGTGTCCTCTGCGCGTGAGCGTAGAACCGCTCCCAGGATGTATACAGGAGTGCCGTGACTTTGGCACAATGATGTCTGCAAATCAACAGCCAATGCTCAGCCAAGGCCAAATTGATGTTCAGCAGGACTTTTGAAGTTCTGCCAACTGCCGCACAATGTTCGTTCCGGCTTGGTGATAGCACAATGTCATGCAATCACCCTGCTCGCTGCGCCATGTGATGAAGCCACCGAAGTCAGCGTCTTCTACCACCGAATCCAGCTGCTTCAAGACTTTAGTGAGAAACGGCCTTTAGAGTGGTTGATTTCCCGTTGTAGCCGAACGTCCACTTGTCGACAGTCAAGTTGAGTTTATTTCGTAGTTGCGTGTTGAAAGGGGTTTTCGAGATTGTTCAGGTACTTTATTTTCGATCAGATACAGTGTGATACAAAAGCGCAAAGCCTAGCGAGCTTCCTAGTCGAAGTTTCTATCGCTAGCTTATTTTGAAGACTTGGGGTGGGTCCGCAGACTGAAGTAAAAACTTCCAAAGTAGCTAAGACACGGAAATTATGTATAAAACACAGCTACAGTAATTTCCTAAATTCAAATGCACAAATAAGACATAAATGTAATAATAAGACACATCTAACCAAAACAGCTGGCTTATTCTACGCGTGCATACATTCAAATAATTATGGTAAAGAAATACCAGGTACAAATTGGGCTAATGGAAAAACTATTAATCTTGAGAAGCACAAAGTCGGCAAACTCCGCTGATTTACTAATTTGCTTCAATTTGTCAGAAAACATTGACGCACATTGGAACTAATAAAATAGGGTTTGGAAATTGTAAATAGTAGTGCAAATGTTCCTAATAACGTAAATAGAGTGGGGTATATTCAATGCAATAATAATAATCACTTCCTGGAAACATATACTTCACAATGGATGAATTGGGACTTATTCGAAGTAAATGGGTATAATAATTGAGCAGGGTTTATAATATATTCTTTGGTATAATTTGAGCAGGGTATTTACCATAATGTCAAAGTAAATAAATATAAGTTGTGAGCAGGGTTATAATAATTATGCCTACGCAAAGGGCTTAGTTGAACACGTACAGTAAAAGCTAGTTACACACAGGGCACTATTTCTCTATTAGGACGCTGGCTTAAGTAAATACGTAGCACATAAATATTTACAAGATTTGACTTTCCCAAATTGCAAGTAAACCATATAAATGTATATATAATAATGATCAGAAAATTACGGCGAGTTGAATGAGCCTAATTTTATGTTAATACACCTAATAATAACTTATTTGACCTTTTAACCTAAATATTCCACATAAACATATCAATAACTTACAATACACTTTCCTAATTGAATATTCTCCATGGATACATAATATAGTGCAGGAAATACAATTTGCGTGGTAAATTAATATAGTGCATGAAATGTAAAATAGTGCAAATAGGTAAATGGATAAATATGAGCCTAATTATCAGATCTCTGTATTTCTTTATCCATCCATTTTGCCACGGTCAGCACAAATGTATATTAAGTATTTATTGCTGCTAATTTGCATTGCAACTACACATAGACTAGTTTATGTAGCTATCTACCTTTTTATGTCCAAATATATCCTGTTTGGACACATTTATCACCTTTTTTGGGTACGAAAATGCCGACTTTTTACTACGATCCTTACGAAAATTTCTGATGAAATAATAAAACCCCCCCTCGAATAAACCCCCCTCAAATTTTGCTGGCCAAAATAATAAACCCCCATGGGAGTATTTCGAGGTAATACGGTATGCTCATTTGTGTACAGATGTACATCTATAGCCCCAATACTACCTATTTTCTCGCGTTTATTACCATTTGTGTGTGTGAAAAAGCGTATTCTCTACTATGAATTTCACAAAAAGTTCTGACGAAATAATAAAACCCCCTTGAATAAACCCCCCCTCGAATTAACCCCCCTCAAATTTTGCTGGCAAAATACCGTATTTACTCGAATAATTCCCCCCACTTGAATAATTCCCCCACTCGAATAATTCCCCCCTGTTAGGCGAGTGAGGAAAATATAATTCCCCCACTTGAATAATCCCCCCCCCCCCAATGATGGAAGGTAGTTAATGCACATTTATTAAAAAAGCAATCGCTGAAGTCAACCCAAGCAAAAGAGCTGTGTGTGGTTTGATTCACTGAATGCAAATGCAGTACATCCGGTGTTCAAAGATGCAATGTAATGTGCACTACCAATGGCAACATGATGTGTGTTTAGCCTGATAGAAACATGGCAAAAAATTGACGAAATAATAATCCCCCCACTTGAATAATTCCCCCCCTTGAATAGTTCCCCCCTCAAAAATGTCTGACGAAAAAATAATTCCCCGGGGGAATTATTCGAGTAAATACGGTAATAAACCCCCGTGGGGGTATTTCGAGGTAATACGGTAGTTCATGTGTTGTTTGTCTATTTTCAGCTATTTTTTGACTATTTTTCCTATTTTTCTCTTTTTTCTCCATTTTCCCCCATCTATGCGTTGAAAAAGCCTGTAACAAAGCATGTCTTACGTACGTTTTCTGTACTCGAGTACTTTCAAAAAGTATACGTAAATGCGAGTACAGGTACTTTTTGGAAAGTATACGTAAACGTAATTACTCAGTACTCGAGTATACGGACTTTTTGAGTAAACGTAAATATGTTATCACAACTATGGTTTAAAGTAAAGTAAAATGATAGATGAAAAGTTAAGAGTAAAGTAGGGATCAAAGTTAGAAGTAAAGAGCCAATGTAAGATTTAAAGTAAAGTTAAAACTTAAAACTTGGTCATTTGCGGAACTGGCCCCAGGTACTCTCCAGCTTTCACTTTTGTCAACTTATCCACTCGCAACCCGCTGACACATCTACTGACCAGAGTTGTGAAAATACCGGTATTTTTGGAAAGTGTAAGTGTAAGTGTAAATACATTTTCCAAATTTTGAGTATGGATACCAAAAGTGTAAGGTATTTTAAAAATACCTAGGAAAGTGTAAAAAAGTGTAAGTGTAAATTTTTTTTAGAAAGAACTCTCACTGTTGAGCATTAAAAAACACCACTGTTTTCACCTTTAGATCACTTTGTTTGTCATTTTCATGCATTATTTCACATTTTACTGCATTTTATAAAACATTTCACAATGTAACAAATACTGCAGTGGTATGAAGTTCCCTAATAATGGCACTTTTTCAGTGTTGATATTTTACTGATTAAGCAATGCGATACACACTGTTTAAATGCAAGAATGGACATGCAGCAAATGTCAATGCAAAAGCCAGTTGACTTTGTGTCCAGCTGGTGAATTTCCATTGATCTTGTCCTTTTTTACAAAAGTATGATGAACTGTAGAATACCATGAGTACTGATCAAAGGTTGGAGATCAAAGGCTAGTTTGTACATGGTCGGGCTGAAAAGTCCCCGGGCAGTGCTCACCATTCGCGCTAGGGGTAAGCTACAGTCATAAAATTTGGACAGGTTAAGATATCAGGTGTTTTGAGTTTTCACCCAAAATTTCAACCCTCTAGCTCCACCCACTGCTGAACTGTGGGGGTTACAATTTCGGTCATTTTGTACTGATGTACAAATGGCGCTCTAGCTCAATGCTGCTTTAAGTTGTGATCATGAAACTTTGGCTAATGTAAGCCACCAGTGTTGGTAATGTGCTGATTATATTCAACACTTTTATCAACATCATTGTTATCAAGGTAAAATTAATGTGCAGATCAGGGTGATGTGCAAGAAACGTGGGAACCGTGATTGATGTTTTTGGTGATCATCTGAGATTATGTTGTAATGCAGTGATTTTAATGTTGTGAAATGTGCAGTAAGTGAGTTATGTGTTAAAAATTTCCCTATGTTTCATTACTAATCTGTAGTGGACACATTACCTGTGTTCAACAGCAGTGTGCATGCAGAATGCATCCTGTAGTAAACACTTTTTGAGAAGGAGAGGCAGAATGATGAATTTGGTAGTGAGAGTAGTGACAGTAATGGCAATATGGACTAGGCTTATGATATCATAGCTAATGTTGTTTAGTGCTGGCACATTGCCAACACTGGTCGCTTACACGAGTCAAAGTTTCATGATCACAACTTAAAGCAGCATTGAGCTAGAGCACCATTTGTACATCAGTACAAAATGACTGAAATTGTAACCCCCACAGTTCCGCAGTGGGTGGAGCTAGAGGGGTGAAATTTTGGGTGAAAACTCAAAACACCTGATATATTAACGTGTTAAAATTTTATAACCGTAGCTTACCCCTAGCGCGAATGGCGAGCACTGCCCGGGGACTTTTCAGCCGGACCATGTACATTTGTCATATTTTCAACATTCAATGCGTAACTGCATGTGTGCACTGTGCAGTTATTTTTTGTACATGACCCTATTTTATGCTTTCTTAAAAGCATAAAACAGGGCCATCTGAAAGAAAAAAATACACTTTCTGTACCCGGGTATTTTGCTCAGGAAAGTGTAAAAAAAGTGTATGGGTATTTTATGAAAGTGTAAGTGTAAGTGTAAATATAAATACCCATTTACCCGGATATTTCGGGTAAGTGTAAATACACTTTCGCAACTCTGCTACTGACTTATAGGGTTCAAACAGGATCCCGATCCGGATCCCGAATCCCGATAAATTTCGGGATTTCGTGGTCCCGATCCCGATACCGAAACCACAATCCCGATCCCGAAATTTGAAAAAGCCAATTCCGATCCCGAAATTTGACAAAACCAATCCCGAAAAGTCAATCCCGTTTGAACCCTACTGACTTAGCGATGATAAAACTACACTCAAATTTCACAATTCCATGACTTTTTCGCTTCATCAAACCTGCTATGCTATTTTCGTCAGCGCTGAATTTTTTCACGTCAATTTCTAGTCAAAAGTGAGTTTTATCGCACTAATTGCTCATTCATTGGATACGGGACATTGAGCAGAACGATTGATGTCGTGGGCGCCTTTTTAATATGTAAATAAAAGCGCCGCCGCTAAACGTGCCCTAATCAATCATAAAACGATGGAAATTTATGTTCGGTGTCAGTTCGTCTACAGTATAATATCCATAGTTGTTAAAACGTATTGACGTTTACTCGATAAATACGTATACCAGAGTACTGCGTAAATACGTTCACGTTTCCTCCCGAAAAAATACCGGTACTCACTCACTCACGTACTTTTTGAAAGTACGCGTGTACAGGAAAACGTAATTGATAAAAAAATTTTGGGGTGCATCAATAGCATAGACCACTCAAACGAATAAAACGGTTGCAAAAATGGCAGCGGAAATGATAGAAGTTGCGATGGGTCGGGAAAGCGACGACTCTTGCCTTCACTTTTACTTTTTTTACATCTTCCTAATTACAAAATCGAATAAAAATTTACCTACTTTTACGTTTTCCCCGAGTAAAAATAATGGTATTTACGTTTACTCACCCTTTACGCAGCGTAAAAGTAAAAAGAATTACTTTACGCTTTATGTACTCAGGGGTAAATAGAAACAAAAACTTTACGTCGACGTTTACTTTGAAAAAAGTTCAGTACTTTCAACAACTCTGATAATATCTAGTAAAAATATTTCGCGGGAAAGTGATTGGAAAGCAAGAACGCCTTAGCAAAGTCACGTATTTATTTACAAAATATCTGGACAAAATGATTATAAGAGCACGGGCGTCTCGCACAGAAAGTTCCAAAAAATAACGGAACAGCAATATCCTAAAATACCGTATTTGCTTGAATAATTCCCGCTCTTGAACAGGGTTGGCAAAATCTCAGAAAAAAATAAAATTAAAATAAAATGGGAAATTGAAGAATAAAATAAAATAAAATAAAATGGAAAATTAATAAAATAAAAATATAATTTTACAGAACCTCGAGTGTCTGTAAAATTCTATTAAAAGTTATCTATCCTGTTGCTTAGGATTCTTGCTGCCAGTTTGCATAACTGGTGCCTTGTTGTTGCTTTCATTGTTGTGATTGAAACATATTTTTTGCTCAAAATTGCAAATTTTCACATATTTAAATATATTTTCTCCTTAAAAATCACTAATTTATGTGATTTTCTTCCCATTTTCTTTGTTCCATTCCTTTAAAAGCCTTTGTATTGAACCCCGCAGGCCCCTGTGAGGGTCATAATAATTCAAGATAGGTATTAAACCTATGTCGCAACCCGTCACACATCTACATAAAATTTTTGTATTCATCTGCACGCTTGTAGTGTGCACATTGTCTTATGGCCTTGCATCCAAGATTCCGATTTTTTGAAAAAATTTTGTAAAATGGTTTCATTTTATTTTATTAATGACATTTCAGAATAAACTATAATAAAATGAAACATGAATAAAATTAAAATAAAATACAATTTTAAAAAAAATAAAATACAATTTTAGTAAAAAAATTTTTACTAAAACCAACCATGCTATTGAATAATTCTCCTTGTAAGACGAGTGAGGCAAAAATTATTTCCTCTTGTATAATTCCCTCTTAAGGAATATGATCAATTATGTATGTTCAATCTGAACAAAAATGGCATGTTATAGTTATGTGTTTAATCACGCTTCTTTTCAGGAATTAGTTGAAAAAAACATGCTTTAAATTTTTTCGTATTAATAATTTCCCGTTGAATAATTCCCTCTCGAATAGTTTTCCTTAAGCACTATGACGAAAAAATAATTCCCCAGGGGAGTTATTTGAGCAAATACGGTAGTCAAATGATGCTAAACTGTAAAAAATATAAACGACCGCATAAACAAAAAAAACAATCCAGAAAATCACGATCTTTTCCTAGTTCTGCCGTGATAGCTCGCATACGGTGAATGTTCTCTCTGCAACAATTTTGATCCAAAATTCAGCTCACATTGAGCTTCGTCGACCCACCATTTTGCCATGTCCTCATATGATCGATATTGTGACAATTTAATTGAGTCGTTATGGTTGTCAGTGTCAATTTGATGTTTGTCGGTTGAGTTGAGTTCGTCCACGTGGGCTCTAAGTTTGTCGCACAGATTGCACATACTCTGAAAAGTTATGCACGGCGACAACTTGGTGTGTAAGTCTTCTAGAAATGCGTAAATGCGTAAATATGGACTTTTCTTCTAGAAATGCGTAAATAGGTTTTCTGTTTGGCCCTGAATTGCATCTGGCCGGAATGTTTTTTTCATCTCCTCGATTCGTGTGCCGTATTTCCTCGAATAAGTCCCATGGGTAACTGCACTTTTTTGAGGGAGGGGGAGCTATTCAAGTGGGAAATTCTATTTCGTCAAAATGTTCATGCATGATTCTAAATATGAAATCATCACATGTTATATGCTTTATTAACAAAAAAACATGTCATTTTTGTTCAAATTAGGCGCAACAATTTGATCAAATGCCTAAAAGGGGGAAACACTCGTCTAACAGGGAGGGGGGATTATTCAAATGGGGGGAGTTAGTCAAGCTAATTTTGGCTACGTTTTCAGAGCCGACTATCAGATTCAATACGAGAAAGAATACCGATAGAATGCATTTCACCGACACTTCACGAATTATTACCACCGTCTTTCCTCGAAATACCCCCCCTCGTTTGACCCCCCCTCTCGGGACCACTATGAAACAATCACCCCCCCCCCTCGAAATACCCCCCCCCAGATTGAGTGTAAAGAGAACGTACATGACAAATACTGCAGTTTGTGTTCTGCGTAGTGCAGAACACACGTTAAAACAATATCGTAATCACGTTAGAACAGTGTTTATACCAACTACGTAAAGTCGGCAGACGTATCGCCCTACAAACATTTGCGTCAATCTCTCCAGTGGAGAGTGCATGACGGCATTAGGTATTGTGAGTTGTGACGCAATATTTTAACGATTGGAATGGATCGGGTCATGTATGAAAACTTGGCCCCTATCCCAGTTACCAGTTGCGTATTATACAAATGAGAGTGAAAACTGAAAGTTAGCTAAAAATCGTTAAAATTTGCTTCGCTTTGCCAATTTCCACCTTCATAATCGCTATTTTTGTTTATATACATGGTTATATAGCTATTGTGAGCCTATTTTATTCATATTAATAGCGGATTTCGAAATTTTGGCCGGCTGCCAAGTTCTCTTTTGTTGGAATGGAGCCAACGAATGAAATATAAAATAAAAACAAAAACGGTAGTTTATCGGTAAAACGGTAGTTTGAACGGTCAAATTCTTTACGAGCAACGTTGAAAATGTAGATAACTAGGGCGTGGCACGCACGGACGCAGCGAAACGTCCATTTTTCTTTTAATATGATTTTCTTTTTCAATTTCTAGCGTCCGCGTGGAACAAAAGTTTCCTTGTTCGCTCTATTCACGAGCGAATTCTAACTCTCCGATTTTGTAGGGTGAAATGTCCGCCGACTTTACTACTATGAGTCTACAGCAGAGTTGTTCAAATACTGGTATTTTTGGAAAACGTAAACGTAAACGTCAATACCTTTTCCAAATTTAAAGTATAAATACTAAAACGTAAGGTATTTTTAAAATACCAAGGAATACGTAAAAAAAAAACGTAAAGTAAAAATTTCAAGAAGTACCCCAAAAAACCAGAGCTTCTGACAAGATCATTTGTTGTGACATTTGCAACAATGTATACATGATTTCCATCCACATTTTTCACTTTTTCGCATTTCATAGCAAACAAAAAATCTTTTTCTAATTTTTGTCTATTTGTTAATTGGTGTGTATGGCCTCGCAGTTTAGGAAACTGAAGGATTAGCACGCACTTCTTCATCAAAAATTACATTATAGCAAGACATCAGCAGGTTATAGATGAAACAAAACAGTGGAAGATTGTATACTGTAAATGCCATATTAGGATGACCCCCTCCAATAAAGCGACCTCTCCAATAATACGACCCCCTTTGGCACATTGTGTACATATAAAGTGACCCTCTCCAATAAAGCGACCCCTCCAATAGTGTGACCTCCAAAAATGTGCTGAAAACAATAAACTGACAGTCACCTTATTGTCCCTACACACACTAGTTTTCACCGTGACTCGTGTGAAAACTGAAATGGCAACATGGCGACATTCAGCCTACTCTTTTTGTATGCTATATGTGTTTTAGTTTTCAAATTTTCAATTTTTAACTTTCATTAATTTAATTTCTAATTTAAATAAAATAAAATCATTCAACCGTGTTCATCAAATTTCATTTGAAAAAATTTCATTACACACGAAGTCACGGTGAAAACTAGTGTGTGTAGGCACAATGGAGCATTTACGGTAATGCGCAACACAAATACATTCCATTTTTTCTGCTTGTGTTTGTTGCTAACACATTCCTTCACACTGTTCACATTACACAATTGACACATTGATTACATTTACAATTGTATGATTACACATTTATTCACGAAATTTCCACTGTCAAAAAGACAATTTAAACTCGGCGGACATGAAACGAATGAGTGATCCGGCCCTTGGTTACCAATGACGTATGTTTTTAAATTCGTATCGTGAACCGAATGGAATGTGTCCATTCAAGTTCATTTTTTTCAATCCGACTTTTATATGACAACGATATGAATTTGATAGGCATATCGTTATAGAGAGTCGGATTGTAAGGCCTTAAGTCGGATCTTATCGTCGCAGCCCCGACATATTCCTCCGAAAAAGTACGTATGCATGAATTTGGCACACGTCCAAATTCCTTGCGTTTGATACCAAAAAGATTAAAGACGCACGATTTCTGTTCGCGTCACCGAAAACGGCCGCGGAATGCGATCAAGTCCACACAAGTTTCAACTAGTACGTGGGTCGCCATTTGCGGTCGCTTAAATCAATTTGAACGCGAACGCGAACGGTGACGCGAACAGAAATCGTGTGTCTTTAAACTTGTTTGCATGAAACGCAAGCAACTTGGATGTGTGCCAAGTTTAAGTATTAACACTCGTACAAAAATCACGTAGAACAATGACTTCCAAAAAGTCCGCCGAGTTTAACAACAACACAATTGGCATTACATCCAATTGGTATAACTATTTACACAAAATCAATGTGTGAATGTAGTAATGGAGCAATTTGGCAGACCAAATTTGGTTTTGTATAGCTGGATTTTTACGTTTTCTCTGGTACCCGGGTAATTGTGCCAGGAAAACGTAACAAAACGTAATGGTATTTTTGGAAAACGTAAACGTAAACGTAAGTATAAATACCCAAATAACCGGGTATTTCGGGTAAACGTAAATACGTTTTTCCAACTCTGGTCTACAGGAGTCTATAAATGAGGCGTCTAATTCTAAAAGTCGACAAGTCCACAAAATGTGATTTTGAGTAAATCGCATTTTAAGTTTCCGATCCAATTCCAGGCCCGTGGTGCATGTCCAATTTGGCTCTCTCATGCTTTTCATAAAGTTCCATATGTTAACAATAAAGTGTCAAATTTTCAGCCCCTTCTCTCAACCCTTATGTGAAAAATTGGGTGTCCATAAATTTCCATTCGGTCAGAGAAAAACTATTTTTGGGAGGGAAATGGACTTGTCGCCTTCTTGCACACGAGAACATTTTTGTTCCCGGGGAAGCCGAGGCTGCCTTATGGGAAAAAGTTGGACTTGTCGCCTTTTGGAAATCGGTTTCCATAGTGGACTTATCACATTTCTTGCGTTTTTTTCCCATAAAAAAAGGAAGCGGGGGATGGACTTGTCGCCTTTTAGCCCAAAACTAAGTGGACTTGTTGACTTCTTGCCCAAACTTTTTGCATTTTTCCCCAAAATGTGAGGTCAAAAAATTTATGGAAAATGATGAAAGATGTGCAGAAGTAGCCCCAGATGACGTTTCCGGGCCTAACTAGAAATTTTCATATTTTGGACTAATCGACTTTTAGAATTGGACGCCTCAATTACATTCAGTTATTGATGCATTTTTCTACCCCAGTGTAAATACATCACAAATGACGATTTTGTACTAGGATTTGAAAAAATTTCTGGCGAAATAATAACCCCCCTCGAAATACCCCCCTCGTTTAGCCCCCCCCCTCTCGGGACCACTGTGAAACAATCACCCCCCGGGGGGTATTTCGAGGAAATACGGTAAATTGTTTACGTTAAAAGGATTAGAAATTCGTGAAGTGCGTTGAAGTGCCGAAGTGAAGTGTCTGCGTGAAGACACTTCACCGCAGATCCCGGCAGATCACCAGAGCCTTATTTCTGTGATCGTTTGTTCATAAAAAAATAGTCGGGCCAGTGCAATAGAATTCAGGTGCCGGGTCCGCAAGTGGACAAGTTAAGAGTTAAAAGTTAAGAGTTGAGTAAAATGACAAATGGCGAGTTAAGAGTAAAGTTAAAGTTTAAGAGAAAAGTTAAAGTTTAAGAGAAAAGTTAAAATTTAAGAGTTGAGTGATAAGTTGAGTTAAATGTTAAGAGTTGAGTTAAAGGTTAAAAGTTGAGTTAAGAGTTAAGAGTTGAGTTAAGAGTTGAGAGTTGAGAGACAAGTGGAAAATGGTGGTAAAATAAAAAAACTAAATAAAAATGTGAAAGTGGTATCGATACCCCTGTTCGCCGGCATGGTACCAATGTTGAATGCACGACATTCGAAAATAACGTATCCAAAAAAAATATCGCTAAAAAATAAAAAAAATCGCGGAACAGTGTTGCAAAATGGCGTTCACTGTTCACTTGTGTTGGATTTAGACGGAAGCGTTTTTTGAATAGGCCCTCATTTTCGGTTCCGAAATTGCGATGCAGCTGGTAAATCGGTGCCTGCGCTGAAATTCCTCCGCGTCGGAATCACCTTGGAAACAACGCTCTCAAGATCTGAATTCATTTTTTTGATTTTTTAATTTTTTGTTACATTTTTCCTCCATTTGTCTTTTCAATCAACTTTTAACTCACCTTTTAACCTTTAACTCAACTCTTAACATTTAACTCAACCTTTAACTCAACTCTCAACATTTAACTCAACTTTTAACTCAACTCTCAAACTTTAACTTTTCTCTTAAACTTTAACTTTAGGTACTCTTAACTCTCCATTTGTCATTTTACTCAACTCTCAACTTTAAACTCTTAACTTGTCCACTTGCGGAACTGGCCCCAGGACATTTAGCTACTCAAACTAATTTAACAAACATTTCACGAATCTTCAGCTTACCCTTTCTATAACGTAAGGGTCCAACTTGTATTGTCTTCTCCAAGAGAAATACTCCAAATATGCACTTTTATTATCCATTAAACTTTTCAAATGTTCCGCCAGTGCTTTTGGCGATTTGAAATCGTCCGCTGCTATATAGGAATGTTCCGGAATCGAGTCGTCTTCTAAGTATTCCCCTGAAATGATAAAATTGTGTGGACAAGTGAAAAGCGACATCATTGGATTAACACTAGTTTACTAACGGTAAACTAAGAATTCAGTAAACTCGTTTTTCAGCTTCTGAGCGCATCTGAATTTACCGGAATGAGCTGTTCGTCAACTTCAGTTGCCCCCCCCAAAATCGCTCAGCTACCTACCTATCTGGAGCGATTTTTGAGAAATTTTGTTGCAGGGGGGAGTCGCTTTAGCGTGCGTAGTTCCCGGGCGGCAGTCGCGCAACGCATGTGTCACCTGCGCGCGGGGGGCAAACCCTTTAGGCGAGCGCGGTTCCCGTGTTGTAAACACGCACGCATAAAATTGGCTGCGTGTTTGCAGGGAATCGCGTTAACAATTTTTGAAGAATTTTGGGGTGCCGCGAAATGTTTGATGCTCTGATATAAAAATTCAACTAAAAAAACGGAAAAAGGTGAGTTTCCCCCAAGGAGCGAAAGTGTCGGATTGCGGTCGAATTAGGCTTCGCTTGCGGTCTGTGCACATCCCCATTTTAGGGGCTGCACAGAAGCAAGTGCCGAGGAGGCGGAAAGCGAGCTGAAGGCTGTTTAACACTCTAAGCAGGACGTTTAATTGTTCCTGGAAGAGTGCCAAAAACAGCAGAGACAATAGAGGGATTTGACCCAGGGGACTGGGTCAAACGTCAGCGTCTGTAAGGTGTTTTTAAATTACCAGAACGGACCGCTGATGAATGCTCAAACAACACACGGAAAGCCAAAAAAGACACAATCGGCTCAAATAGATGTCTGCAAACTCAAAGCTGGGACAAACAGCTGCGGAAAATTGAATTTTAGACATGGTCGGTCACAGCTAACAAAGATGGGAACGAACGTAACTATTCTGATAGTTACAATTGTAGGCATGTACAATTTGTGCATGCCTACAAATCTTGGCAACTCTCCAGCAATTGGAGCGGTGCCAGCAGCTGTCAAAGTGCCAAAACAAACGAAAATTGTTGCAGCGCGGTTCAAAAACATCGGACAGCGAGCGGAAAAGTGGCCGGAAGTTTGGATACGCGCGGAGGCTGATCGCAGCGGGGAAACATGCGGCGACGCGATGAAAAACGCGGTGAGTAAGTCCACGAAAGTTGCGCATCCGTTGTACAGGTATAAATATGCGCTAAAAACGCGAACCGCAGGCAGTGGATGGACAGTAGCTTGGAAAGCTACGACTCGGTGCGTGACCAAGCTTTGCTGCTGCATATGTTTGCTGCTGCTGCACAAGTTATGGTGGCGGGAATCAGCAGGGATGGGGTCAAGGTGCATACGGACGCGGAGAATTTTCCCGATATCGAGGCGTGGGCGGCGGGCGCGGCCGCCCATACGGCGACTTTCGGCGCTAGTTCCCCGCGTCAGCAGCATTGATATGTTGCTAGGACTGCTTGCAATTTGGGAATTCTGGATTTTACAATCGCATCTATCAACTTCATCAAAAAATCTCGGAACGGAAAGGGGATGGCTTAAAATGGGATATCTGATACGGGGTAATTACAACGTAATATCACTGTGCAGAGTTGCTATCGGGCGGAGTGCAGAGGCGCTTGCGACATGGTGTAGGCGGTTGACAAAAGTGCAGCGGCAGTTCTCATCTGGCGTTTGTGATATTATAGAAAGGGTAGGGGTATGTCTCTCAATACTATGGGTGAAATGGAAAAGGGCACTTTACACACAACGTGGTAGGTCCCAAAAAAAACCATCTGCTAAGACCAACAATGTTGACGAGTCACACCAACCCACAACACATAGCACAGACACGGTAGCAATGCAAACAGGTGAGGACACTGCTGCTCGTGGTCCGAGAACTAAAAAACAAAGGGCAATAGGCAGGATAACGGGAATTCTGAAGAAAAAGAAACCGGACATGAAATTAGGTAATGATAACAAAGAACAAAAAAACAAAAAAGGGGTGACCTGGGGAAATCAAATAAGGCTACTCTATCAAAATGTGAGATCAGCGAGAAATAAGCATGAACAAATAAAAGAAATGCTGAGAAGTGAATGCTATGATGTTGTCATCTTGGGAGAAGCTAATGTAAGAACACGACTTGATACAACGGATATGCCTGGGTATGATCTAACACTCATACCTAAGCCCGAACACAATAACGGAGGTTTCCTTGTATACATAAAGAGATCTATCTCGGCATATATGCAGGGATCCATCACTGAGGGGGTGTTAGAGAGTAATACAGTCTCAATGACAATATCAACGCTAGCTGGGAAGGTGGATATTGTAGCACTGTATTTACTTGATCAAGGAAGGATTCAAAGAGACAAAAACCAAAAGGAATCAAATGCCAAGATCCTGGATGCGACATCAGAGCAGATAATAGGCAATCGAAGCTCGGGTAGGGATACCATTGTTGTTGGTGACTTCAATGCGTCGCTAGGGCCAGAACTACTAGGACGAGGTAGGTGTAATGAGACTGTTAACAGCACGGGGAGGTTAGTAAAAGGATGGCTGGATGTTACAGACATGTCGGTGCTAGATGATGCTAACGGACAATGGTGGACCTTCGAGTCGGGCAGGACAAAAACAAGGATCGACTACTGCATGATTGATAATCAGGCGACGACAGTTTCTGCGGATATGAAAAACCTTGGTCATGGGAAAAGCCCACTGATATCGGATCATAGTGCACTGGACATTGACATCAGGATAGAATCAAATGGTGGGGAGTTAAGGGAGAATCAAAGGCAATCACCAAGGTGGTCTGTCAGAGGAAAAGATAAATCGACAAAATTTCTATCTGAAATTGAAAAGATCCTGGAATTAAAAAGTGCTCCGCAGAGCTACTCTGCCCTGCTTGATTTTTTACAGCAATGGGCAGAGCAGTGGTTCAGAGTGAGGCAAGGAAAAAAGAAAGAGTCGAAACACACCAAACAGATAAGAGAAACAAAACGGATTTTAGCCAGAAAACGCAGAGCGCTGCACGAGGGGAGAATAGGGCTGACGGAGTATAGAAGCTCACGGAAAGCTGGATTGCAGAATATCAGACAGATCGAAAGATCTGCAAAAGAAGAATTAAAGGACAGGGTATTAGAGAACGAGCTAAAATACGGAATTGAAAACACAAATCTGTATAAGCTGGCAGCAAAGCTACGTGATTCGGATGTAAAATATCCGATGCTCAAGAACGGGTCAAAGGTGTGCAAGGATGACGAGGAATTGAAACAAGTGTTAGTGGCATTCTGGCACCGAATACAATCTCCAAATATGGAAAAACCCCACTTTGACACAGATGACGGGATGAAAGGCGTGATAGATAGAGATCTGTCGGAACAGATGGACATGGAAATATCGCAGGCTGAGACATTGGAGGCGTGCAGAAAGTTGAAGCTGGGGAAGTCAGCAGGCACAACAGGGATATCTCATGAGATGATAAGAATGCCAGGGATACATCTACTGGCAGCCCTGACAAATCAAATGAACCGGTGGTTCAATGGTCAGGAGCCTATCCCAAACAAAGCGAAAACATGCAAACTTGTCCTGCTGCACAAAAAAGGATCAAAGTCGGATGTGAACAACTATCGAACGGTGGGAATTCAATGCAATATACTCAAGCTATATTGCTCAATCCTGAACAAGCGGCTGATGAACGCATTTGAAGTAAGCAATGCATTTGGTGATATGCAGGCTGGATTTAGAGCGAATAGAAGAACAACGGACAACCACGTGATTATACAGGGATGCCTAGCAGAGACAAACAAACTTTCAGCCTGTTTCGTGGATGCAGTGAAAGCCTTCGATAGGGTGAACAGAGATCGCTTGTGGGTCAAACTGAGGGACTATGGGTACGGCGAGAAGCTATGTACGGCTATAAAAGGCACGTACACTGGTCAGCAATGCTATTTGCAGTACAATGATGTTAGCACAGAAAACTTAGACTATCCACTGGGGGTACGCCAGGGGTGCTGCCTCAGCCCGACGCTATATGTCTTGTACATGGCAGACTTACGGACCAAACTGGAACGACTAGGGATAGGAGCAAAATTAGGGGAGAGGAAAATACCAGCAGGCTTCTTTGTAGATGACGTCATACTTATGGCAAACACCGATCAGGATCTGCAACGCGTAATGGACACATTCACGGATTGGAGTTATGAGTGGGGGGTAGGGATAAGCGAACAGAAAAGCATGGTGATGCACTTCAGACGAAAAGCAGATCCATATAGGAGCTGGGAGTTGGGGATAGGCCAAGATGGGAACCGACAAATAATCAAAGAATGTGACGAAACAAAATATTTGGGGATAAAGTTGAGTAGCAGTCAAGATCCGTTTCAGGCACAAAAAACCGGCTACATGGACAAGCTCACAAAAGGTAGGTTCCTGGCTAAGGAAGTTGGAAAACACAGCAGACGGCAAATTTGGGCATTGAACATGCTCTGGGGGGCATATGTGGCAAGTACTGTTATGTACGGCAGTGAGATAACGGGAATATCAAAAACGTAGCTGAAACAAATGACAGCCTTACAACTAGGGCTGTACCGACAACTGGGCGGGGTGGGGAGAAATATCTCAAATAAATTGTTAGGGATGGATTGGGACATCAGAACGATGGAGTGCTGGTACAAGTACAACGTGATCAGATATAATGATTACCTGGAATCAAACAAAGCTTCGGAGACAACTAAACTAGCGACAAGAATATGGGGTGTCCAAAGTCAAAGGGGGAACGCGGGAACAATGAGGAAAAACTCACCACGGGGCCGTGCAATGGGGGCAAAGAGAGAAGTAGGTTTAGAAAACACACAAATCTGTCACAAAAAAGAAATACTAACTGCATGCAAACATTACGGGTGGGAGGTTGGGCTGAAATCTAGGACAACAGGACAACGAAGTGTGCAAAAAGAAAATCAAGTTTTAGATGAGATAACACCACTAATACCAGAAACACTGCAAACAAATGAACACGTTTGGTTCGCGGGGAGACATGGGTGGCTTCCGAAAATACAACAAATACGCTATAGGCACAACAAAACTAGGCAATGGATTAACTGTCCATTATGCGAAGTGCTAGGGTGGTCATTTTGGATGACGCTGTCCCATTATTTGAGACAGTGCCAACATCCGACGGTGACACTCTGGCGCAAAGCTTGGGTGAGGTCGCTTAGTGAAGACTGCTGCAGTCGACGGTGTGGAGAGGTGCTCTACACACCCGAGGCAGCGGTGGCTGTGAATTCACGACAAAACCCCCATAATATTGAGAGACAGATCCCTAGTAGAGTGTTTGATGCCGCAGTGTGCCACAAAATGCGTATCCAAGCATCGGAATATTTGGAGATACTGTCTGGTGTCCTCACTGGGGAGGCAGAATGCTGCAACGGTTTATTGTCCGCGAGCAGGACACCACACTAATGAGGATAAACCAGCAGGTCTCAGCCACCATGGAAAATGTACAAAGATGTAGCAATATGTTGTAGATACAATTCGGAGGATACATGTTTTGCGACACAATGGACACTTCTTTTCTATGGACATTTCAATGATACAAAATTTTGGAAAAGGCAGAAAGATTTTTGGAAACAGAATCAACAAATGTCCAGGAATATAATGACAATGTTCAATTTGAGTGTATGATTCATCTCTGTGAATGTATCTCTCTTTTTTCTTTTAACATGCAACCGTTATGTGCTCATCGCTTTTTTTGAGCAGTTCAAACCCGGGTCGTGGGGTTCTAGAGTGTTTATTCCGGTGCTACTGGCAATGTTGTTTGCCGCGTTCCTTTCTTTTACTTAGAATGATTCTAGACATCAACAGTTATCTTCTTTCTTCTCCACCATTTTCAAGTCAACTTAAACACCGCCTTGAACTAGGTATAAATATGTTTGTGCATCGGTCAAAACTCACCTGTTAAGGCCGCAATTTAGGAGTAATCGATGGATGTTCAATGTGTGTTGTTTTATTTACTTGCATTAGACCCTAGTGGTCCGAGCCGAGTAAACTTTATTATTATTATTATTATTCAGTTGACGAAGATTAAAAATGGCACATTCCGGTGAACTCAGATGCACTCAGAAGTTGAAAAATGAGTTTTCTCAGTTCTTAGTTTACCGTTAGTAAACTAGTGTGCGCAGCGCCATGTAAAATGTCATGCAAAGGGTTAATTCGCACGACAAATGTAAAATAAAGTGTCAGTTGTAATCCAAAGTACAGTGATAAAATCTTTTCGTTTTTCATTTTGATTGACATTTTATTTACGTGACGTTTGACACTTTTACACTTTACAGGGGCTGGGACTGCTCCCAGGTGAAAAATGCGTGCAATCAAATCTATGGGATCGGGCAATCTTAGCAATTTAACTGACCCTTGAGCACGATAGGCACCACAAAATTATCAATTTTTTCAAACTTTTCAGTGACGTAGTCCTTGCAAATGCTGTTTTCAAAGGCCAGATAAAAGAAATAAACGCGTTTAAGCATACTGCCACATAGATATCCCTTTCTTTGATCGCAGCTCAGAGATCCGCACTGGCCGAAAATGTCTACTTGGATGTGTCTGCGCTATTGTTTCCAGTTCGAAGGTGAAATCACTGTTTACTTTTTGGAGTTGACGACTTTCGAATTCACGAATATTCGAGGTCAACTCAATTGAACTTGTATTTGAATCAAGGCCTGATTTGAACAATTCTGGACTCGCAAATGAATATTGGAATGCTGCATATCTACAAAATTTACATCACTTTTAATTTGTGATTAGCATTGAAAAACTCTGGGAGATTTATATGGGGGGGGTTACCCAAAAACTGACCCAAAAACTGCTTTTCTGACCCAAAAATTTTTCGGCCCAAGACTTCAAAAAGGAACCGACTTGGCCAACTCGTTTGCATATTTGAATCTGTCACTGTGCGAATTGCAATTGCTCACAAACCAAGCCACCGCTTTATATTTTCTCGCCACAATGTCCGCCATTCGGTTGTCATCGAATTGCACAACTCTAGTGTCATTTTGCAGGGGTAAAAACTGGATGTATGGCAGAAAAACGTCACTGTCGCGGCGGTAGGTCAGTGTCCAATTGAAAAAGTTCTTGTGCTCGCGTAGCAACTGGAAATTTGATGGAAGATTGGCTCAATTTGCACTGGGTGCAAAAACATGGTTGTTTACTGGAAGAATACGCATATCGCGTAAAGCTGCGTTTACACTGCGACTTGTGCCGACAATTTTGAAAAGTGAAAAAGTTCCATAATTTTGGAATAAAGTTCCATATCTGCAAGAAAATGCAGTGAACTATACTCACTAGTTAACTGCACTCACATGCCAATTTGCAGATAAATCGTCCGTGTCGTTCTAGACTCCAGAGTTATAAGCATTTCAAAAATATTTCACTTGTCGGTTCGCTTTTTTGGATCGAAAACCGTAAACCGTAAATTGGAGTGTAAACGCAGCTTACCTAAATAAGTTTTCTTTCCTCTGAAAAATCACCTGTACTCGCTTTTACGTAAGTTTTCAGTCAGTACTAGAGCACTGAATACGTATTTCAGATAGGCTTCGTCACGTCTATATAAAATTTTTCAAATTTAGATTTTTCAAAATGAAAGTAATTTCACCTTGATATTGCCTCCAAAAAATGGGCTCTCCATACTGAAAAAGACAAAAATCTGCTCCGGCTTTCTAAATTCCGGACTTGGCTGATCAAGCCATCGGAAATTCGGGTAATGAAACACCAGCATGTCTGCACTGTGTACTTTTGATCTGTTCGCGGTGAATTGGCACAAGGCCAAGTTCCATGGACATATTTTGGGCGCCAGGATGTTGTAGTCTTTGAGTGGCAGTGGGCTGGAAGGTTATTTTATGTGGATTTTGTTATTTAGGACCTTGCTTGATGCCCGAAATGATTCTAGTCAATATGGAAACTGAGAACAAGGAGCCAGTTCCGCGAGTTGAGAAATAAAATTAGTAAAATAGAGAGAATTAAAAAGTTGAAAACGGAGTAAAATAAGAAGTGAAACGAGAAGTGAAATGGGAAGTAAAAAAGTAAAAAGTAGAGTAAAATGTGAAGTGAGAAGCGAAATGAGAAGTAAAAAGTTTACTTCACTTTAAACTTTACATTTACTGTCTCACATCACATTTTTCTCCGCTTTTACTTGCCATTTCGTTCCTCACTTCTTATTTTTCTTCCCGTTTCACTTCTCATTTTGGTTAGCTCGTTACTTTTCACTCGCCATCGCACTTCGCACTTCTCATTTCACTTCTCACTTCTCACTTCTCAACTGATTTTTACTTCTCCACTTGCGAAACTGGCCCCAGCTTATGCGACTTATGCAAATAATCACCTGCCAAAAAATTTCGCCCAATCCAATATCGTCACTTTGTTCGTTCTGTTATGCGGATTTACTGTTACTGGCTTTATTGCGCTTAAACTGGACAATTTTCTGTTGGATGGCTGCCAAAATTTCCTACTTTTGCTTCCTTGGTTTGTAGCGTGTTTTACTGTCACTGAGGTTTGTTGTTTCAGTGTTGATTTTGTACTTGGATGTTTATTTTGCAAGATATCGTCTGGCACAAAGATCGCTGTCCAATTCGCCTCATACCACTGAAAACGAAAACAAAAAACGACAGAATAACGACAAATTTAACAACAACATCAAATTATCAATTTAACCTTAGCTAAAATGTTCAGTCTATAATCCCTCAATTTTCCCACGATTAAAAAATCTGTTTTCTCCACAGTAAAGCTGACCGAAATAAATGTCAATGCGCCAACTATCAGAGATGTCAAAAAACACTTTAGTATAACTTGCATTGCATTCTGCGAACTTTGCGAATGACTAAAACACAGTTATTGTGTCTTCTTCTAGTAAACTTGTGATGCTGTAATACTGGGACTACAGCTCAGAGTTGTTAAAAGTACTGTATTTTTCTCAAAGTAAACGTAAACGTAAAGTATTTTTGTTTTACTAACAGCTGAGTTCAGAAAACGTAAAGTATTTTATTTTTATTTTTACACTGCGTAAAACGTGTGTAAAATACTTTTTTCCAGAGTAAATGTAAAAACGAGTATTTTCTCCAGATAAAACATAAAAATGGGTATATTTGCGTGAAAAGTGAGTATTTTTCACGCAAAAATAACGTTAAAATGAGGGTTTTTTCACTTTTGAGTCTGAAATACATCAATGATGTGTTTTTCTCTCCTGATCAGTGTTTCTTAGAAAAATCGTCTGGCAAAATGACATTTTTCCCCCCTTAAAGTGCGTTTTCTGTACTCGCGTACTTTCAAAAAGTATGCGAGTAAGTGAGTACCGGTATTTTTTTCGGGAGGAAACGTAAACGTATTTACGCAGTACGCGTTTACGCGTATTTTTCAAGTAAACGTAACAACGTTTGTACAACTGTGCTAATGCTCAGCGGCGTTTGGCGTGAAATGATGCGTAAAATTATTTCGTAAAACTGAGTACCGTATTTGCTTGATAATCCCCCTGGGGGATTATTATTTCGTCAAAATTTTTTTGAGGGGGGAACTAATCGAGGGGGGGGGGAATTATTCAAGGGGGAACTATTATTTTGTCGACAATTTCAACCATGTTTCTATCAACTAATTTGATGAAATATGCTTTATTCACACAAAAACGTGCCATTTTTGTTCAAATTGGGCACAATAAATTGAGCAAATCTCTTAAGGGGGGGGGGGGATTATTCAAGGGGGGAATTATTATTTCCTCACTCATATTACAGGGGGGAATTATTCGAGGGGGAATTATGCTATTCAAGCAAATACGGTACATCAAAATAGACAAAGCTACAGCATTGAAATTTTAGAATTAGATAGTGCTAGTAATTGTGTGATATGTCCCAAAAAATTTTTTTCGTAACTGAGATATTTTGAGGGGTGTATTTCAGAGTTGCGAAAGTGTGTTTACACTTACCTGAAATACCCGGGTAAATGGGTATTTATATTTACACTTACACTTACACTTTCATAAAATACCCATACACTTTTTTTACACTTTCCTCAGCAAAATACCCAGGTACAGAAAGTGTATTTTTTTCTTTCAGATGGCCCTGTTTTATGCTTTTGAGAAAGCATAAAATAGGGTCATGTACAAAAAATAACTGCACAGTGCACACATGCAGTTATGCATTGAATGTAGAAAATATGGAAAAGGTACAAACTAGCCTTTGATCTCCAACCTTTGATCAGTACTCATGGTATTCTACAGTTTCATCATACTTTTGTAAAAAGGACAAGATCAATGGAAATTCACCAGCTGGACACAAAGTCAACTGGCTTTTGCATTGACATTTGCTGCATGTCTATTCTTGCATTTAAACAGTGTGTATCGCATTGCTTAATCAGTCAAATATCAACACTGAAAAAGTCCCATTATTAGGGAACTTCATACCACTACAGTATTTGTTACAGTCTGAAATATTTCATAAAATGCAGTAAAATGTGAAATAATGCATGAAAATGACAAATAAATTGATCTAAAGGTGAAAACAGTGGTGTTTTCTAATGCTCAACAGTGAGAGCTCTGTCTAAAAAAAATTTTTACACTTACACTTTTTTTACACTTTCCTAGGTATTTTTAAAATACCTTACACTTTTAGTATCCATACTCAAAATTTGGAAAGTGTATTTACACTTACACTTACACTTTCCAAAAATACCGGTATTTTAACAACTCTGGTGTATTTCGAAGGAGGTATATCGAGGGAGTTATTGCGAGGAAATATGGTAATATCGGAAATTTAAGTGCAAACGTTCAAAGTGCAAACCACACAGTTCAAGTAGTTCAGTAACGATACAGTACAAAGCAAGAAGTAGCCTGAAGTAGCTTGCTGACGAACCGACGAACCACGTTGTTTTAAACAGTTAAAAACGCAAAAGTGTTTAATTACTTTAATTAATTAGGGTATGTTGCAAAAGAAGCAAAAGTGTTGAAAAAATATATTGTGATATGTGCAGTGTACAAGGCCAGCATGAAGTGTATGTTTATACCTATTTAGGCACAATAATGGCGGCCCGTAAAATACAGTAGTTGACACATGTACCTATGTCAACTTAATTTGACGTTTTGCAGAGCGATCTCTAAATGCACATTCGGCAATGTTGAAATATAAAGATTTCTGCGTGTGCATTGGGAGATCGCAGTGCGACACGTAAAGCCGAAATCTGAGTTGACACAAACAAGTTGACAAAAATGTGTCAACTAGCCTGCCGGCCACCAATCAGTTCAGCCGGGTCGATTTCGAATATCTTCCCGTGTCCAAGCGTAGCGTAAGCGTGGATATCTTATATTTACAAAAACGACAGCTAAATAATAATCGACAAAACCCTGCAGTATGATTTTCACAACGGCTTGAAAGCTTTGACAATGGAAGTCACATAAATTATTCATCGTTGCGATTCTTTATGGTTGGCTTAGCATTATCTTAGCTGATGATTTGCCTGAACTTCATGGCAACAAACTGTGCTTCAAAGGGTTGGCACTAGTGATGGAATGGCGCCATGGCGCTGGCGCTCTTTAATGGCGTCAAAGGGTGGCAGCGCCATGGCGCCATTGGCGCTTGTCGCCTTTTTCTCTGGAGCCAGCTGGCGCCTGGCGCCATTACCCTGAAACGCACCACAATAAGCCTAAAAATGGCAATGATGTATTGGCGTTTTTACGCACATTTATACCAAATTAGCCATAAAAAACACTCCTCGAAAACATTTTCGAACTTTCGAATTTTCGATTTTATCTGTAAACAATATAGTGTTTTAAGTGTTTTTATTTATCAATTGCTTTAATATTTAAAATTGCTTTTTGAAAAACTAGTAATTTACACGGTATTGCAGACATGAAATACCGCGGTCAAAAGTTGGTGGGTCTTAGGCCACCAACCATATTGGACTTTTTTTAGTTTTATTCGGCTGTCATACATTATGTCACACTCACACCACACTAGATAACAGCACTTTTGTGTTTGCCATTGAACCTCGTAACTTTGCCAGCTATTTATGCATCTGAGCAGAATAACTAGGTAGGTGTTTTATTTAGTTATTTATCAACTATGCACATGAACTACTGTATTTCCTATATTTATAGAAAGGTATTTTTATCAATTTTTTACCCGCCCTTCTTTTAAAGCCACCCTTCGATTGGAAGCCAACTTTTTTTTCTGTCGATGTTTTTCAAAATTTCACGTCACAGACAATTCATGGCATGACAATTCATAGACCTAGTTCATTCAACAGTTGATCTTAAAATAGCACCAAATCAATTAACCAAAGCCACTAAATATCATCATCTGCTGACATTTTTATAATTTAGGTATTTGGCATAATTCCAGCACTGTTGGACTCTTAACCTTCCATTGGAGGTAACGATGGCAAACAATCGAAAAAAAAGTATTTAAATTTTTAAGTGTTTTTTCTGAAATGAATTTTCGAATTTTCGAATTTTTCTTCAAAATAATTTTCGAATTTCGAATTTAATTTTCGAATTTCGAATTTTCGAATCTTTTTTGGCAATTTTCGAATTTTTTTGGCTAGTTTTCGAATTTTTTCAAATAATTTTCGAATCTTTTTTGAAAAATATTGAATATTAAGCTTTAAACACAGAATTTAGACTGTCTTCATGTTCTGCTCAGTTGTTATAACCTTATTTTAACCATAAATTAGCATTAAAAATGGACGAAGGAGTTATGCAAACCAGTGTGCTGCTTCATTTAAATCACACATTGATACATTTAATTCGCCAACAGAGTGAAGGCAATAAAAACAACAATTTAAAAGTTGGCATCAAATAAAATATCAGCAAAAAATACAAAATTGGCATCAAATACCATATTATTTTTTCAGAGTGGAAACTTGGGGGGGGGGGGTTAAACGAGGGTGGGTATTTCGACGGGGTGTATTATTTAGCCAGAAATTTATTGAAATCCCAGTACTAAATTGTTGTTTTTAGGTAACACAGATGTCAACAAATGCAACAAAAACTGCCATTTATAAGACTCTATATACTTATATAAGTACGTAGATGGTACTAAATTAGATGGTACTAACGTAGATGGTACTAACGCCATTTATAAGACCCTGTTCTAAACAACACAGTCATTGTTTTTGATGTGTGTTCTGTATTTCCCAGATCACAAACTGCATTACGTTCTCTATACACCAAATTGGGGGGGGGGTGGTATTTCGAGGGGGGTTTATAAATGTATAGTGAAAATTTTGAGGGGGTATTTCGAGGGGGGGGATATTTTGAGGAAATACAGTATAAAAAACGGATGCGTCAAAGTCCGCCTCTTCCGCCGTGGATGACATTTCAACGTTTTTTTGTTACGTTTCGCTTTTCGATACGCGCCGAGTATCAATCGTTGATTTATTTAGCACGTTGAACTTAACAGCGTGTTTTGTTGCCTTGAATTCCCTAGAAAATTCGAAAACTATTTTCGAATTTTCGAATCTTTTGAAAAATAAATCGATTTTTAAGTGTTTTTTCTAGGGGCGAAATAAAAATTCGAAAATTACGAAAAAATTCGAAAATTCGAAAATGTTTTCGAATTTTCGAATCTTTTTTTGCCATCGTTAATTGGAGGTAAGCTCGAATAATTCCTTTGAGGAAAGAATCATTCGAGGGGGGGGGGGCGGATAATTCAAGGGGAAGAATTATTATTTCGTTAAAATCTTCGAGCATATTTCTATCAATCATCTCATTGCTGAAAATATGCTTCATAAAGCGGGAATTAGAGCTCAGCGTCGATTCGACGTGAAATGATGACGTGTAATGACGTCGTGAAATTAATTACACGAGTGTGGATCATGCTACGGGTCTACAAGTTTCTAAGGATAATATATGAATCAATACCTTAATCGTGTCCAATACTGAGTGTTATCAGCCACAACTAGAGCGAATTGAAAAATTCAATTTTTATCATTTCACGTCATCATCATTTCACGTCACAGTGTCAGGGAACAACTTGACATTTCACGTCAGACTGTCATAGTCTGACGTGAAATGTCAGGTTGTTCCCTGACACTGTGACGTGAAATGATGATGACGTGAAATGATAAAAATTGAATTTTTCAATTTGCTCTAGTTGTGGCTGATGACACTCAGTATTGGACACGATTAAGGTATTGATTCATATATTATCCTTAGAAAATTGTAGACCCGTAGCATGATCCACACTCGTGTAATTAATTTCGCGACGTCATTTCACGTCGTCATTTCACGTCGAATCGACGCTGAGCTCTAATTCCGGCTTAATCACAATAACATGTAATTTTTGTTCAAATTGAACACGACAAATTGATGGTATGCCTAAGTCCACGGGGGAAACATGAAGTTAACGTGCCTTAAGCAGGGAATTATTAAAGGGGGATTACTTTTCCTCACTCGTCTTACATGGGGCAATTATTCAAGCAAATACGGTATAATATATTTATTTGGTGACACAATTTGAATTTACAATCATGGTGCTTCCGTCAACTACCTTCGATGTAAAGGAAAAATGACTCATTAAGCCGGAATTACAGCTCAGCGGCGCTGGGGGGAAAAAGGGTCTGTTTACACTGCTGCTGTCGAGGTGATTGGTTTTATTCACTTTATTGTGTTCGAGTAAGTCCCTTTTTACGAGGGTGGAGATCACATAAATAGTGCAAAGCCAGGAAACGCGGTAGCATAAAAGTCATCACATTAACACCTTCACGCCAAGCAAATTTAAAGACAATTGAGTTTTAATCGGTGGGTTCACGCTCAGTAAACAATAGGGGGTTCTGTTGTTTGTTGACGGTCAGTGGCTGTGGCACGGTAGTAGTCGGGTTGGATGACGTAGACGGGGGATCCATCGGAGAAGTGGCTATAATGGAAAAATCGGAGTAAATATTAATGTAGAGAGAAAATAGAAAAAAGGGGGGGGGAAAGATATCCTGGAGTGGGGAAAGAATTTTATATTTTATCGAGAGCATAAGCGTATTGCTTTTACAGGATACCTTCGAGGATATCATCTATCCCCACGGATTTTTTTCTTTAAAGTTTTTTTCTTTCCTTCTTATTTTTGTTTTTTAATTTATTTTTTATTTGTACTTGTAATAAGAATTTTTGTGTATGTTCAGTAAAAATATTTAATATCTTGGGTTTGTAATTTCAAAGAACTACACACATGACATAGGTCCCAAAGGGGCCAGAGGCGCATCCGGTGCATTAAAGAGAACTGTGGAAATATTATGCATAGTTTCGTCACTTGCGCCAAATTCTTCGTCTGGGCCCAGGGCAGTTGCCGTAGAGCAATTTGCAGTGTAAAATGTAACACCGGTGGGTTTGACAATTTCCCTGGGTGCCATAGGCGGTTGCTCCAGGTTCAATTGATCTAAATGCCTTGTCATGGATGCACCCGTAGTATTTGGGTTCATAGACAGGGCCAATTTTGTGGCAGCGGCCTGTACTGCGGCGTCGAAAGCAGTCTGGTCAAATTTTTTGTCGGATGCCAGTTTTATTTCTGATAACGCCGGAGTTGAGCATGCAATTGGTTGCCTTTTAGGTGGCGGCATGGTTGCATAGGGCTGCAAAAGCAAAGATATATTTTTTTCTTTTGTTGCGGGGTTTAAATATGATGATTAAGATCATAAATTATGACTTTTTAGTAATATTATATTCACTTTCCAAGTAATTGGTTCTCAGTGATGTGGTGAAATTTACGAGGTGATTTAGTTATGGGAACTGAATTTTGATTGACACATGAAGAATTTTGATTGAAACATGAAGATTCTAGGTCTGAAAACGTCCCAAAACCATAAGTAGGTACCCCATCTGACTTCAGAGTCCTCATCGGCGGACTCGTTTGTATCTGTCCAGTGAGTGGAACGTGCCTTGGCCTTGTGTTTGTATGGCCGATGTGAGTGGAAATGTCCCCGGGATGAACCACGATTTTTGTATTTTCCACCCCCACCACGATAGCCACCATTTCCCCTGTAGCTGCCCCGGCCATGGGATGTGTCAAACAGATGTTTTGAAATTTGATGTGGATCCATTTGTGCCCTACTGACTAGGTAGTCACCAATTCCCTGACCTGGGGTCATGCTAGTGGCTGCAATTGTTTGGAGATTTTTTCTGGGGGAAAGGGAACCCAAAAATGGTGTTTTAATTCATCCCGAAAGAGAACCCAAAAAGTGGCGTTTTATTCAACCAGAAGGGGAACCCAAAAATGGCGTTTTATTCAACCAGAAGGGGAACCCAAAAGTGGCGTTTTAATTCACCCAGAAGGGGAACCCAAAAATGGTGTTTTAATTCACCTGGTCTTTCCTCCGGCTGTTTTTTCTTGAATTTCAGACTTGAAGCCATTTCATTATTTCGAATTTTGAACCGAATGGAATCGGGTGCTGGCAGTGCAATATTGGACTGTGCAAATTTCGTGGCAAATCCAATGTGGTCCACATTCGAGTTTTTAGCAAATTCGGCACAATCCAGTGGTTTTAGATGGCACATTTCATTACCTTGAAATAGTGTTTTGGGTAAATTATTTTAAAATTTATAATTTTATAATTTCGGCTAATTTTAAATTACATTCATGTTGGACTGGAATTGTGAAGCTTTCTGGTGTAACATTCAATCGGCGTCCACGCCTAAGTTGATGTGAAGCTTCATGTACCCAAGGGTCCCAGCCGTGTGTGTCTTTGACCTTTATGAGGCAATTTTAATATTATTATTTGTAAATTATGCAAAATTATCCATTGTTTATGAATTTGGATGTTTTTATAAAAGTTACTTTTACGTTTTGTTTATAAAACGTTTTGTTTATAAAACATTTATTTATAAAAATCGCTTTTATAAATTATTTATAAATTTGGTTATTTTTAAATTTGCTTGTTTCTTGTTTATTACCAAACTTATGTATTTGTTTTGGGAGAACACATGAAAAGATGAAAACAAACAATTCCCAGTTCCTGGTTTCTCTGTTCCAAATCCGCAGAGGTTTTTTGACATTTTGCATGGGTCTGCATGATCCCAATATGTTCCTTTTCCAATGCCAGGTGTCTTTTTGACAAGTCGGCATAATCCAGTTCTGTTTTTTTAATAGCTTCTGCTATCCCCTGGAGATGTGCTGAACAAATGTTACATTGCTGGATAAATCTTGCGTGATAGCCACAAAAGCCCTGAAGAATTTGCTTTACTAATTCATAAGCTGCTGTTACAGCGCGCAGCATTCTTCTGCTTTGTTTCTGATTTTTCTTTTATGTACTTGTTCATATTTTGTCGTATTTATGTGTAAAATTTTGTGAAGTGGTATGAATTAGGTGTTCACTTCACTGCTAGGAAGCGTTTTTTTTAGTTGTTTTCTTAGGTCGGCCAAAAAACGGAAAAAATTGTACGAGTGTGTACTTTTCCCAAAAAAGAAAAACTGTTGGCAGAATTCCAACGTGTGTACGTGAGGGTACACGTATTGTGGTATTGCAATGTCATGCCTTCAATTATGGAGATGCCTCTAACCACAGAGATGCCTTCCAAAGGGGAGATGCCTCCCAAACGGGAGATGCCTCTAATCATAGAGATGCCTTCCAATCGGGAGATGCCTCCATAAATGGAGATGGTTCAAATCTGACACGTTACCAAGTTGCCTCCAACTATGGAGATGCCTCCACCAATGGAGACGCCCAACATCTGAATGGGAACAACACCCTTCAGTGGGTATACAACCCAGCCTTTTCACCCATACAGCAAAATGCAGCCATAGCGTCACGCATAATGTTGGGCGAAAACAATCCCCAGGTGATAAAAGGGAATAACCCCCTTATTTCGGCTCGAACGCGCAGCAAAAATCCAATCGTGTTGGCAGAAAATGCCTCTAATTTCGATTTCTTTCGCGAACAGGAGCGCCTTCTACAAGTGCCGCGGGCAAATGTCAATAGTCATGATTTGACGCAACCCCCACCCGGGTACCCAAAACTGTCATCGCATACATTAGCAGTGCCATCAATGCTCAGGGCATCAACCCCGCAACAAAATAGCCAAGACACTGCCTCTGGAAGTAAAAATGAAAGTGTAATACCAATGAAACAAGTGTCAACCCTAATGGACCAATTACACAAAAACCTGACCCGCTCGTTTGACTACAAGCTGGCACAGTTCCAAAACACGGTACAAATGGGCTATAACAAACGCAAAACGGATGTAAACGAAAAAATCTGTAATCTCGAAAACCATATCAGCGTACTGACGGACCAAGTTACACAAATGACGTCAACCATGGATGTAATGGTTACACAACTGGCAAAAATTTCTTCTCTAGTAACACCCTCGACGGTAACAAACCCCTCGACGGCGCCGGTAGCACCCATAGTGGAAAATGTACAAGCAGAACAAGAAGAACCGGTAAACGATAACCGTAACATCCCGGAACATAATTGTGGTTCGGTCACGAATGCAAATACCATTTCCACTGTAATAAATACACCCCTTCCAACACTGTTACACACTATTCCAGTATTTAAAGGAGAACGCGAAAACTTCAAAGATTGGAAGGAGACGGTGGAGCAACACCTTTTCTTGTTGCCTAGTGACAGTCACACCCAGTTCTGGCAAATTATTTTCCGCGTGAAACTAGAAGGTTCGGCGAAGGAATTGTTCAAATCTTTCACGAAAGAGCAAAAATTGGACCCAGTTTTTGTCCTTGAAGAGCTGCATAAAACATATAAATCCCATTCGACACGCTTGACACTTGCCCAATGGGATATATTGTCCCAATATGACAACGAGTCCTGCATAAAATTTTGCACTCGGTTAATGAGTAAATTACCCATAGAGTACATGAAGCTTTTGCCCGAAAAACAACGAAAATCACTCATTCTGATGCGTTTCATCAGAGGCATCAAACAAGACAAATTCGAAAAAAGGATAATAATTAAAATGCATCAAGATATCCAATTTGAGATCATCACGGAACCCCGAGAGGCTGCCCAACAATTAGACGAATATCTTTTCGACTTGGAGCGCCTAGGCTATAAACCAAAACGATCTCAAAATTTTAAATCAGAAGATCATGGTCAAAAATCAAATAACCCAGAAAATAAATACCCGAATTCGTCAAAAACCCAAAATTATAAATCCAATCCAAATCGCAGCACTAAATGTTCCACCTGCTTCAGATTTGGGCACAAATCCTCTGATTGTTATAAAAACAAAACTAAATTGACAGAAACCACACCAACCAAACTGTCTCCAAGTGCCGGGTTTATGGGGGTAAAGAAATTTGGCCCAGCAGCTACACATAACACTACATTTGCACAAAATCAACCAAAAGTCCTCAAGGGACCGCTAGCTAACAAAGAGCAAGTGAACATTGCTAACACGGAAGAAGCCACGGAAAACAGCACTACTGAGGACGCCGAAGAATCAAGATCGTCAAGAGATGAAGGTAAGCATAAACGTCACATTTGCACAAAATTGAAAAACAAAGTTAAGGATTCTACTAAAAATAAGAAAAATATATTTCAGGCTCCGAGGAAGAACAAACGGCCGACGAAGAACAAACTGCAGTGGATCCAACATATTCCACATCCAGCAGTAATATTGCCTCTGATACAGATGATATACAGTACTGTGAAACTGTTCCAGGACTGGATGATTCGTGTTTTCACTAAATTAGATCAGGGAACATGGCCAGAAAAAACTGATTTCCACACTGATTCATCTACAATCCTACATTCAGTCAGTAAAAATAAATTAATAACTTCGAAAGTCAAAATATTCGGAATTCCTACCACCGCTGTCATCGACACTGGGGCAACCCGGTCGATTCTTCCAGGGATACTCTTGAGAAAATTGGCACATGAAGCTAAAATTTCGCTCGAAAAAATAATCTCACCAGCACCAACTATCATCAAACATGCTGGTGGCCAAACTCAGCCCGGCGAAATAAAACAGGCTGAATTGCCAATTTCCTATACAGATTCCGATGGAAAAGTGCACAATACCACTTGGAATTTTTTAATAAATTTTGCAAAAAATGCAAATCATGCTTTTCTTCTTGGACTAGATATAATTCCTAATTTTAACCTACTTCCAAAAATCACGGAATTTATCAATGAAAAATCTCGCACAACAAACAAGACATCTTTCGAAATAAAAAAATATAAAATATACCCAAAAGAAAAAATTCTGCTACCAAAGCGGACTATTACACAGTGTTCAATAAAGATTAACCCCTACATTCCACAAACTGGTTCATGTGATTTTTCGCTTTTAAAGTATAAAAACACAAATTTGTCAGCCATTGATATTTATCTATCACACACAAACCAGTGGAAAGAACTTATTCTCTGGATTAAAAATGACTCAACAAATGATATTATTTTAAAGAAAACAATGTGCATAGGGAAATTTCTCCCACTGTCACACCTGTACTATGTTAAACATAAATCCGAAATTATCATGCCAGCAGTCGCAGATACATATCCACCGGATTTCCATAAACCAGAACCAGACTTCCCTACAGAGAAAACTGAACGAGCAAAATTGATTTTGGAAACACTTCCAACTAACAATCAATGCCCCATGACAAAACAGCAAAAAATGCAATTCAAAAATCTCATTGAAACCTTTCATGACATTTTCAGCTGTGGAGAATTCGATGTAGGATGTACTACATTGGCTGCCCACTACATTTATTTGGACCCCAGCCAAAAACCAATAAAACAAGCTGTAAGATACGAGGCCCCACAGAAACGGCCCTATATAGCAACTACCATTGAACAAATGTTGGCTCGCGGAATTATAGAGCCCTGTGACAGCCCATGGGCAAGTCCCATAACAGTAGTAAAAAGCTGGGTTGTATACCCACTGAAGGGTGTTGTTCCCATTCAGATGTTGGGCGTCTCCATTGGTGGAGGCATCTCCATAGTTGGAGGCAACTTGGTAACGTGTCAGATTTGAACCATCTCCATTTATGGAGGCATCTCCCGATTGGAAGGCATCTCTATGATTAGAGGCATCTCCCGTTTGGGAGGCATCTCCCCTTTGGAAGGCATCTCTGTGGTTAGAGGCATCTCCATAATTGAAGGCATCTCCCTGATTGGAGGCATCTCCATAAATGGAGGCATCTCCGTGATTGGAGGCATCCCCGCGGAGGAGGGCATTTCGATAGTTATGTCCTGTAGACATTTTTATGATTTGACTTACCGAACCGTTAGACAACAGGCAGCGTAAATTGCTTTTTTTTATTTTATAGCTGAGTGCAATGCCACGTCAGCTTATCCAAATGGATTTTTGCTGCAATGCGAATTGTTGCTCGTCCACCAGTTGTTTACACTGCTGCTGTCAAGGTGATTGGTTTTATTCACTTTATTGTGTTCGAGTAAGTCCCTTTTTACGAGGGTGGAGATCACATAAATAGTGCAAAGCCAGGAAACGCGGTAGCATAAAAGTCATCACATTAACAGGGTCACTTTGAGAATATGGTATTTATCGATGAGGCGGAGTACGGTTCTGCTTTTGAAGTGGTCATCGGTGCCGGATCGTGATTTAATGCCGTATAATCTAATCTAATCTGCAAATGACCGCACAGATATCTTGTGCAAACAAAAACAGTGATTGGTCAGCGCGTTCATGCGACAATGACCGTATACTCAAAGTGACCCTTTTTCCACCCAACCCTCAGCAGCGTTTGACGTGAAATGATGACGTCGTAAAATTGATTACATCAAAATAGACAGAGGTACAGCATTGAAATTTCAGAGTTCTAGTAATTGTGTGTAATGTCCCAAAAAATTTTATCAAATAATCATTATTTAAGTAGTTATTAATTTAACGTCAAAATTTTTTGGTGACGTAAAATGTTTGACGTGAAATGTTGACGTAGAATGTGTAAATTTTGACGTAAAATTAATAACTTATTTAATAATAATTATTTTCTCAATTTTTTTAGGACATTACACACAATTACTAGAACTATCTAATTCTGAAATTTCAATGCTGTACCTATGTCTATTTTGATGTAATCAATTTTACGACGTCATCATTTCACGTCAAATGCTGCTGAGCTGTAATTCCGGCTATATGGTAAACTCAAATGTGGTTCAAACAGATTTATTAGTTGAGGAAATTTTCATTCGTCAACTAGAGTGCGGGGGGGTCATAACCCTGATCACAAACAACACCACAGATTAAGTGACGATCAAGTCAAAGTGAATCAATCAGGTGGCAATCCCAAGCCCAGTAAAGTGTAAAGTAAAGTATCAAATGTAAAGTCAAATGCAAGTCAAATGTCAATTGTCATGCAAAGTGTCAAATGTAAAGTAAAGTGTCAATTGTGTATCCAAATCTTATTTTTTGTATCAAATCTTATGTTTTTGTATCCAACTCTTATTTTTTAAGGTTGGATACAAAAACATAATATTTGGATACGAAATAAAAGATTTGGATATACAATTGACACTTCACTTTACATTTGACATTTTGCATAACAATTGACATTTGACTTTGCCTTTGACTTTACATTTGCTACTTTACTTTGCCTTTGACTTTACATTTGACACTTTACTTTACACTTTACAGGGCATTGGGACTGCGCCCAGAAAGACCTCATTTGCCAGCGGCATCGATTGTGGTCTCATCATCGCGGTACCCCCGGCCCCGCCAATTCGCTGTAGCTGGGCGGTGGCGGCTCACTTCTCACGGGGTTGGGCCTGCTCCCATCTACCGCATTTGCACGCGCCGGGGCGCGGGACTGTTCGGGGGTGCTCGAAGGGCGCCGACGGGGACTCTGGGGGCAGTCCAAGACCCTGTAAAAGACCCTGTAAGTGTCATGTGTAGTGATGGAAAAAGCGCCAGGCTTTTAGCGCCAAGCGCCAAAAGCGCCATGGCGCTTTTCTGGACCACGGTGCCAAGCGTCAATGGCGCCAGCGCCAACGTGAAAACACTTTTTATTATGCGGCACGATGTCCCAAACAGCCCGGGACACATTTTTTCCCCAGCTATCTAGCCAACCCCCGCGAGTGTCAAAATCAAGCGGGTTGGGTTGGGTGGGTAGATACACTCATTTTCGGTGGGGGCATTTCAAGGGGGGGGGGGGTATTATTTCTCCAAGTCACCCAGGCATGGGTGAATTTCCAGGTGATAAATAAGAGGGGGTAAATTGAAAGAAACTCCCCATGAATAACGTCCTCTCGAATTACACCCCCTTGAGTAACTTCCCCTCCAAAACTTCTGACGAATTGATAACACACTGGGGTCTTATTTGAGGAAATACGGCAGCTGGAATTGTGAGTAAATGCAAGGCAATTTTGGACAACCTACCTATGCAGCATTTCCTTGGTTTTAGATTGCTCAAGTGTAAGGTATTTTAAAAATACCTAGGAAAGTGTAAAAAAGCGTAAGTGTAATAATTTTTTTAGAAAGAGCTCTCACTGTTGAGCATTAGAAAACACCACTGTTTTCACCTTTATATCAATTTATTTGTCATTTTCATGCATCATTTCACATTTTACTGCCTTTCATGAAACCTTTCAGACTGTAACAAATACTGTAGTGGTATGAAGTTCCCTAATGATGGCGCTTTTTCAGTGTTGATATTTACTGATTAAGCAATGTGATACACACTGTTTAAATGCAAGAATGGACATGCAGCAAATGTCAATGCAAAAGCCAGTTGACTTTGTGTCCAGCTGGTGAATTTCCAATGATCTTGTCCTTTTTACAAAAGTATGATGAAACTGTAGAATACCATGAGTACTGATCAAAGGTTGGAGATCAAATGCTAGTTTGTACACTTGCCATATTTTCTACATCCAATGCATAACTGCATGTGTGCACTGTGCAGTTATTTTTTGTACATGACCCTTTTTTATTTATGCTTTCTCAAAATAAGCCATGTGAAAGAAAAAAATACGCTTTCTTTACCCAGGTATTTTGCTCCGGAAAGTGTAAAAAAAGTGTATGGGTATTTTATGAAAGTGTAAGTGTAAGTGTAAATATAAATACCCATTTACCCGGGTATTTCGGGTAAGTGTAAATACACTTTTGCAACTCTGCTGTGTATCTGATCATATTTTTTGTATCCTAATCTTATGTTGTTGTAACCAGATCTTTTTTTTCTACATAAGATTTGGACAAGAAAAATTAGGTTTGGATACTCAATTGACACTCTACTTTACATTTGACACTTTTCATGACAGTTGACACTTTACTTTGCATTTGACAATACATTTGACACTTTACTTTGCATTTGACTTTACATTTGACACTTTACCTTTTTTACTTTACACTTTACAGGGCTTGGGACTGCCACCTGGTGAATAGCAAGAATACGCAGAAAGCGAAAAAGAAACGCATCAGGTGGTTTGAAACTGTGCTTTCAACTCGGTCGATTATTTCTTGCCGCATTTTTGCAGGTTTGTTTGGATGGAGTGAAGCCTCTATTCATTTCATAATCATAATTAGCGCTGCAAAGGTGACGTTGCAAAGTCGTAAACCTTGCGTAAGAAAATATTTAAAAATTTGTGCATAGGAATAAAACAAACTTCAGGAATAGGTAGTGAACTGTTTGATCATGTTTTGGTCAATAAATTTGTCAACTTTGTCAAAATTTGTCAAATAGTTCACTACGTGTGCGCAGTTCATTTGGGTTCTTATTACAAATTGTGCAAAACCGGCAAAGCAATCATTTAACAAGCGAACGAAATGCATTTATCTACCTTATTTGGAGCGATGCACCATTTGTCTGTCTGTACCAGAGTTGTTAAAAGTACTGAACTTTTACGAAAGTAAACGTCAACATAAAGTATTTATTTTTTACTCACAGGTGAGTACAGAAAACGTAAAGTATTTATTTTTTACTTTTACTCATGAGTAAACGTGAGTAAATTACTTTTGTCCCCGGAAAACGTAAAAGTGAGTATTTGGGAGAAATTTTGCCTCAATTTTCGCTCAAAATCTCTAATTTTCGAACTTTTTCTCCACCAAATACACTAGTTAATGCGTTTTGGCCTAGTTCTAGGCTATTTTGGATATTTTGTCCATTTTTAGCATTTCTTTCCTTTTTATGTCTTGAAAAAGCCTATAAAAAGCCTGTTTGAAATACGTTTTCTGTACTCGCGTACTTTCAAAAAGTACGCGAGTAAGTGAGTACCGGTATTTTTTTCGGGAGGAAACGTAAACGTATTTACGCAGTACTCAAGTATCCGTATTTATCGAGTAAACGAAAATACGTTTTAACAACTATGGTCTGTACCCGTGATAAAGTCAACTAGCACAGCAAAAACAGTGCTGGTGATCTGCCGTGATCTGCGGTGAAGTGTCTTCATGCAGACACTCGCAGGCACTTCAACGCACTTCACGAATTTCAATTTTTTTCAACTGAAAACAATTTAGTAAACAAATCCGTGAAGTGTCAGTGAAGTGAATTTCATTGGTGACCAGGCTTGATCAGGCTCTGAAGTGTGATCACAGAGGGGACTTCAGACCACTTCAGTGCACTTCACGAACACTGTTTTTGCTGAGTAGGTATTTGCAATGCTTTTTTATCAATAAACCTTGAAATGGATCAACAGGTGTCAGTCCCAAGCCCTGTAAAGTGTAAAGTAAACTGTCAATTGTCATGCAAAGTTCAGTAATAAAATCTTTTCTGTTTTGTTTTGATTGACACTTTACTTTGCATTTGACTTTACATTTGACACTTTACTTTGGCTTGGGACTGCCCCCAGATAAGCATTGTATGAACAGTCACGAATCCATCACCCGCATAAACTCATAAATAGTAGCTGTGTATCAGGCACAAGTATTTATGACGTGGTCTGCCCAGATTTTGCGTGACACTACCAACTGCAGTAAGATCCCGGCTTCCCCAAAAGCGCTATTCCGGTGTTGGCTGTAATTTCCCTCCGATGATTGAGATCGGACTTTGTATAGGAATTTGCAAAGGAACGCTCGGGCAAATATACTTCAGAATATAAAATGCAATAATACCATATTTCCTGGAAATACCACCCCCCTTGAAATATCGCCACCCTCGAAATACCCCCAGGTCTGAGCCAGCTTATGAAAAGATAAACCCCATCGTATTCGCAATACCCCATCCCTCGATTTACC
The DNA here is from genome assembly GCA_964036195.1 of Sphaerolaimus hirsutus. NCBI lineage: Eukaryota > Metazoa > Nematoda > Chromadorea > Monhysterida > Sphaerolaimidae > Sphaerolaimus > Sphaerolaimus hirsutus. The sequence goes on along the minus strand of OZ038453.1, from coordinate 12,556,474 downwards.
CCGCCTCCAAATTTAGACTCTGACGAAATATTTCAAAATTAACACCACCTGGGAATATTTTGAGGTATAAATAATACGGTCTGTACCTGGATCAGCATGGATAAAACTATATGCATGAACGAGAGTGAATCAAAAACCCCTCATTTGCCAGCGGCGCCGACCACAGTGTCGTAGGCGGGCGGCGGCTGTTCTTCGCAGCGCCGAAAGTCGCCCAGCCCCGCCAATTCGCCGTAGCTGGGCGGGGGTGGCTCCCTGGGGCCAGTTCCGCAAAATGAGAAGTGACAAGTGAAATGGCAAAGGCGAACTGAAACGGAAAGTGAATTGGCAAAAGCGAAGTAAACAAATAAAAAGAAAAAGTAATTTCTCTTCGCTTTTGCCATTTCACTTGCCAATTCACTTGCCATTTCACTTGGCCTTTGCGCTTTTACTTCGACTTTGCCATTTCACTTCTCACTTCTCATTTTGCGGAACTGGCACCTGGGCGGGGGGTTAGGTCTGCCGCCAGCCGCGTTTCCACTGTCCGGGGCGCGGGGACTGCCGCCAGCCGCCGCACCCCTCGGATGCACGCTGAATATCGGTGGCAGGTGGCTGCTGCCAATCTCAGACGCTGTGAATGCCCTGTAAAATGTCAAATGTCATGCAAAGTTTCAAAAGTCATGTGAAATGCCCTGCAAAATGTCATTTATCGTACGTTTTGCCATTTTGCAGGCATTTTACGTGACTTATGACACTTTGCATGCAATTTGACATTTTACGATGCATTTTACAGGGTCTGGGACTGCCCCCTGGTCAGCGTGCTGCGGGTTTCCGGCGCCTGTAGCGGGTTCGTTTTTTGTGAGATTGGTCTGCAACTGAAATCGCTCATTTTTGACACATTTTTACACTCACGAAAACAATAGAAAGGCAGCCTCCAATAGAACGGCAGGTTTTGGCACTTTTTTACACCCACAAAACGAATAGAAAGCAGAGTTGTATAAATACTGGTATTTTTGGAAAACGTAAACCTAAATACTTCTTCCAAATCAAAAGTATAAATACTAAAACGTAAGGTATTTTTAAAATATGGGGAAAACGTAAAATAAAATGTAAACGTAAAAATTATATTAAGTGCTTCCGCTATCAGAGAGTACAAAAACACAATTTTTTTAACAATATGGATGTTCATATGATCTCCATCAACATTTCCTGCTTACCTGTATTTTATATATATATAATTGATGATCTGATATTAAAATGTCGCTCGTGTCTCGCTAAAACTACTATGTTCAAATAAAAATTGTGTGGAAAAGTTGGACGAATTAAGTAGAACGGCAGCCTCCAATATAATGGCAGCCTCCAATAGAACGGCAGCCTCCAATAGAACGTTAGGTAGAAAAATTGACGAAAAAATATAACGACGCCGTTCTATTAGAAGAAATACGGTAATCAATTCTGGAGCAGTGGGTAGTGGGATACCAAAACCTACACCATGAAAAACACAAAGAAGTCAAAAACAATTAAAACCGATGGAATTCTCCTCGCATTGCCGCCACTGTCCACTGGCTGGTCTTGACAATTGTCTTCACTTTGACAACAAGCTCTCAGCACTTTGATGACAAGTTTCATTAACGGTGGACAAATGCACAATGGTGCTAATTGCAATAAGATTATAGGTATTATTCCGTAGATTCCAAAGACGGACATGCAGACCAAACTTAGGAATAGCCAAAGGAAACCGTAACCAATGAATAAAAATATACCCAATATGGTTGCGCAACTGTCTATCGTATCTCGTCTCATTTTCGTGATTTTTTTTATTATTTAGATTGGTTGGAATAAATATGCTCGTAAATAGATATGTGATGATATTAATTGGTGCTGCAAACATCTTCATGGTGAAAAATATGTAAGAAACTGATAAATAAATAAATAAATATACCTAGGTAGATATTTATTTATCCTAAGAAAACATAAGTTTTTTACATGCAAAAATTGCTAAAATTAGTGCGCAGGATTAAGAATCGGGTATGTTGTACTTATTCTAATAGAATGGCATATCTCCAATAGAAGGGCACCCCCACCAAAATTGGTGAAAAGATAGAATGGCAGGTATAAAAGCTGACAAAAGAAATAGAATGGCACTCTTCTATTATCATAGAAGAAGTACAGTAGTAAACTATTCAATTGTAAGACCACTTTTTACGATGGGAAAACACCACCCCACAAATTTTTAGACAACCAAATGCAATAACAGTTCATGTAATGTAAACTGCAAGATAGTTCTGTAAACTAACAAATTGAATAAACCCCCACAGACATCATGTCAGCTATTCGTAGTCTACGGGGCCTGCGCGGCATGCGCAGCCATGCAGTGAGCTGCGCAGTGCCCTGACAGAGCACTGCACAACAAGATTGACCCCGCTACACTGGCAGACCGAGTTTTCCATGTTTTTGCAGTTGTAGTGCTCTGCACATTTTTGTTTCCATCTAATTAATTTTCCCCATGTGTTCCCTTAAATTAAGATTAATTAAGTCATTATCAGTTTTCACACAGCTACATTCCACGTGTCACAAGGTGAGATGGGAATTTCACATTTCCAATAAGAATGCCGCGGCGCGGCGTGCGGACCCTTTTGAAGTTGTCGGCACAGTGTTGTGACTTTCTGGGCAGCCGAATGCACATTCCACATTCACTTATCTTTGGGCATAGGCAGAGACTGCGACTGATAGGTAGGTGGCAACCAGGAAGCCAGGGACAATGAATTTCACTGAAACTTTCTCCCCACATTGACTAGATTGTCAACAGTGTCATCTGGTATCAGTGGGTGGTAGAAACAGCTCCTGATCACGCCCCAAGTGACAAGTCGCAGTCCAAAAAAAATACATTTTCCGTCGCCCCAGCACAAATATTCCATCACGCTCGGAAGGGTGAAACCAGCGGGCTGAAACCTTTCTCACGGGCACAAGCCGGCCGGATAGTCACAATAATGTGTTGCAGCATTGAAGGTGATAAGCACCTGCGCTTGCGAGCATTCCGCTAGCTACCGTAATCTTTGAATACAAACCCCCCAGAAAAAGGCTTTCACGTGACATGTAGAAATTCTGTAAATATCATGTTGCACTGATTTTTGATTTTCATGAGCTTAAGCATTAGCAATTAGTAGAAATATTAATTAGTGATAATTGTAAGCTTGTATCTTAATTGTTTAATTATCGTTCAGGTTGATTTCCTACAACTTTCCTAATTTCACATTTTATTGATTCTATTTCATTCGCTCCCCTTATGTGTAAATATGCATTGTGCTGCTTTGGTATGTATTTTAGGTTGTATTAGTTAAGTAGGAAGTTGTAGGTAGTTATGGAAGTATTTACCTGTTTATTGTATATCTACTATTCTTTAAATTAAGCCCCATGTCACATGAAGCTAATATTTGAAACTTTTGATGTGTTTAGTAGTTACCACACACTTAGTTGATCTATTTATGTAAGCATTTTTTCACTACCTGTGTCTTTAGATTTTATTAAGTGTTTACCAGATTCGACAATGATCATGTGCCTTTCTATTAGATTGTATTTTTACGCCTTTTTATTTGTTTCGATTATGGTACTTAACTACGCCTTATAAGTAGCTAATTGTTGTTTTTTCTCACTCACTTCGACTTCAAAATTTGATTGCTTCGACTCTGCTGCTTTAGCATATTTCCATCACCCAAAAAATAAATTCTCTTCTCAACCAACTTGGACCCCCCTGAGTAATTATACTAACTGTACTCTTTTAGTTGCCAATTAACAATTGCTTTTCATTGCGCTGCTTGTGCTAAGTGTAAGCGCTGTGCATGCCGCGGGAAACAGAGCAGCATGATCCCCAAGTGGATCACTGCACGTTCTGCAAAAAACTGTCTTCAGACACATTCCCTTGAACTTAATGGCATCATTTGGACCTCTGGGCCCTGTGCAGTGCACACCAGAGACAAGCAGGTGATAAGGTGGTGTGATAGGGAAAAGCAGTGCACGGCAAACTTCTCTGGATCTGTATAGTCAAAAAACAGCAGAATACATGGATTCATGACACAATTGTCCTTATGTGTGTAGGTATACCAATATTCATGTAAATATTTCGAATTTCTTCACTTGACAATACAACAATAATGCCTAATCCTTATCTAAAGATCAGTGTAAATTTTTTTCTAAATTTTTCACACAACAAAAACATAGCGCTATGTGTGAAACATCATGTGACTTTACGCGGTGTCTAAAATACCTGTATTTTCCAGGCAAATGAGAAATCAATACACTGTTCCCCGTTGCAGACGATTCATGGTTTTGTTGTTGTTGTGAAAAGTTGTACACAAAACAGTCAGGTACAGTGCCTTTTCATCCGAATACCCCATGGGTTCTTAATCATAGCAAAATTTTGTGAAGGAAAAATCATAGTCGTTAAAACGTATTTACGTTTACTCGATAAACACGTATACGCGCGTACTGCATAAATGCGTTTACGTTTCCTTCCGAAAAAATACCAGTACGCAGATACTCACGTACTTTTTGAAAGTACGCGAGTACAGAAAACGTACTTTATGGGAACAGAAAATGTCATTTTGCCTGACCGAAAGTGACAAACATAGGACATTTTCCTAAGAAAGACTTATCAGGGTAGTAAAATACACCTTTGATGTATTTCAGAGTAAAAATAGAAAAACACACCAATTTTTACATTTTTTTGTGAGAAAAATACTCACAATAATACCACGTTTTCTGTGAGAAAAACTACCCATTTTTATGTTTTCCCTGGAAAAAAATACTCATTTTCATGTTTTCTCTGGACAAAGTATTTTACTCACTTTTTACACCGTCAAACGCAACACTTTACGTTTTCTGTACTCGGTGTGAAAAAAATATTGTACGTTTACATTTACTTTTAGAAAGTTCAGTACTTTTAACAACTCTGGAAAAAAATGTAAAGATATGCACCATATTGCCAAGACTACTTCTTGGTCTTGAGTTTGCAAATTCAGTTCGCAGACTTAGAACAGATTCAAGGGAATTTAACTTTACTAACTGACGAAACAAAAACACACACCCTGTGAATGATCACAGTCTGTGCCCTTATTAATTCTGCAAAACTATGACCCCTGCTTGAAAATGGTGGATAAAGTGATGCAGGTATCAAGTGATGAACCAGTAGAGAGCGACGGTGCTACATACTACATACAAGCCAATATCACAGTCTGTATCCCTATACATACACAGGTGGCAATATCACAGTCTGTTACCCTACACATACACACATGCGCTCTTAACAGTCAAACAGGTGCGATATACATACATGCGGGGCGGTGTTGCGACATTCCATGCGCATGCGACACACGCATGTTTACCTTTATATGTATCAATTGATTATGTATGCTGCACCCGCTGCTTGCTTTCCATGCACAAATGCCACTCCTAAATAGAGTTTATTAGTTAGTTGATTAATTTATTGTTTGCATGCATGGTTGGTTTTAGTAAAATTCTTTATTTTTATTAAAATTGTATTTTATTTTTATTAAAATTGTATTTTATTTTTATTTTATTCATGTTTCATTTTATTTTATTCTGAAATGTCATTAATAAAATGTTAAATGTAAACTAATGTAAACTAATTGCTACTCCTGAGGGAAGATAGCTAAAAAAATTGTTATTTTTAGGGGGTGGGGGGCTTGCGGGGTTCAATATATGGGCTTTTTCAAGGTATGGAATTAAGAAAATAGGAAAAAATCACATAAGTTAGTGATTTTTAAGGTGAAGATACATGAAAAGATGTGAAAATTTACAATTTTGGGCAAAAATGTTTTTCAATCACAACAATGAAAGCAACAACAAGGCACCAGTTCTGCAAATTGGCAGCTACAATCTTAAGCAACATGATAGAAACCCTTTGCTAGAATTTTACAGACGCTCAATTGATTGTAAAATTTTACTAAAATTGTACAAAAATTTGAATTTTTGTACAATTTTACTAAAATTTGAATTTAAGTAAAATTGTATTTTTTTTATATTAATTTTCCATTAATTTTATTTTATTTTGTTCTTCAATTTTCCATTTTATTTTTATTTTTTTTATAGATTTTGCCAACCCTGATTGCATGAGAACTCAATGTGTAAATAGGTTAATTGTGTGAAGTCTCTTTAAAGTATAAAGGGTTCTTTCCCTTTGTGGTCAAACCAGCTGGAAATGCCTCAGTGACAAATGGGCCAAAGTTGGCCATCACCAACTAAAACAATCACTCTAAAAAATACACCGTAAACAACTAATAATTGCACTGATCTGTTATGCACACATGCAGTAAATCGATATTTTAACAATCAAAATCATGGTGGGTGCCAGTTGCGCTTTCACACCTTGTCGATCAGGGTGATAATTACTGACAGTGATTTCATACTGAGTATCTGTATGGACGCATGCTCGCAACGCAATGGAATGTCGCAACACCGCCCCGCATGTATGTATATCGCACCTGTTTGACTGTTAAGAGCGCATGTGTGTATGTGTAGGGTAACAGACTGTGATATTGCCACCTGTGTATGTATAGGGATACAGACTGTGATATTGGCTGTATGTAATATTGGATTCAGCCGTAGAGAGCCCCCGGGGCTATTAAATCGATTACGGTAGCGGTCACAACACGCGGCAGTTGTCATGCTTTCGGCGTGTTTTGACGCGCATCGGAATACATTTTGCCGTTGGAAAAAGTTCCATGCAGTGACTAGTGTCGAAACGCAAATCTATTTCCGTAAATTGGCTACGAACAAGTGCAAACTGATGCGATTTTTACTGGCTAGATAACAATCTCTCATCATTTCTCATGACTCACACAAGATTTTTTTAAACAAGCGGCGTAAAACACACAGCGGTAGTTGTAATTAGTGATGTAAAAACGCCATGGAAATGGCGCTAGTGGCAAAGTAATGGCGCGATTTTGTTGTGGCGCCATTTGCGATTGTACCGCAAAAATATCCAGGACTTTTTTGGAGCTAGACGCAAATTTTACGACCCAAATCTCCACCAAACCAGAGTTGGGAAAGCGTATTTACGCTTACCCGAAATATCTGGGTAATTGGGTATTTATACTTACGCTTACACTTACACTTTCATAAAATACCCATACATCTTATTACGCTCTGCTGGCCGAAATACCTAGGTACTAAAAGTGTAACAAGAATTTCACATGGCCCAGTTTTACACTATTGAAAAAAGTAAAACTACAGAAAACAAAGTGGGTGAGACTGGGTACTAAAAAAACAATGGCGATTTTGTTGCCATTGACAGCACGAAGTTTGAGTTAGAACACGACAAAGATTTGAGTGACGATGCCAATGAAGTGCCATCTACATCCAAGGGCAGACTTCCAAGTGGGCATCCGAAAAATGATGCAAAGCACTCAAGAGCACTTTGTAAAAAAAATGTTATGCTTACACTTTTTTACGCTTTCCTATGTATTTTAAAAATACCTTAGGTATAAATGTTTACATGGGTTTTTTCTGTGACGACTCACAACACAAAAAAGTTCAATGAGTTGAGTAAAAAAGTTCCATATTTATTAGAGAGTTGTCAACTAGGTATACATTCTACCTAGGCGAATATACATGTCAAATTCCAGAATCATCATTGTAGCTCAAAAGTTATAGATGTTTGAAAATTTTTGCCATTGTCAGACAGTTACCCCACAGCCGGCGCCAACCAGCGACAACGGCAAAATTATTCCAATGGCAAAAACTATATAGCTAAAAGCATGATTCTGTAATTTGACATGCAAATTTGCCTAGGTAGAGTGTATAGTTGATCACTTTTTCTGATGAATTTGGAACATTTTTACTCAGCTTATTGAACTTTTTTGAGTTGTCATAAAAAAGCTGTAAACGTAGCCTTACACTTTAGTTTCCATACTTAAAATTTGGAAAGTGTATTTAACTTAACGCTCACGCTTACATTTTCCAAACTTGTATTTTAACAACTCTACACCAGACCACATGTTTAACTCGATGGGTGACTCTTACACCCACATCAGGTGTTCTTGAGGAATTGGCATTATTCCAAAATAAACTTATTTGACAAATTTGGTGAAGGTGTATCGGTCACCTGTAAGCGATATCTCGAAGCAAATTATTCGTCGTGAAATTCCTCAAATATGTTAGGCCACAACAAAAATGAAAATAAAAAATAAAAAGTCTGGGCCCATTTTACATCACCAAACGGCCGGTATATTTATGTAATGCGAAACAAATACATACGTATGCAATTATAATACGACGGTGTAAAGTGAACACCAAAATGATTTACCGTAAATTCTCTAATAATACGACAGTCGTATTATTATTTTCAGCACATTTTTAGGTGTCGTACTATTGGAGATGTCGCATCAATAGAGAGTGTCGTATTATATTTTTCATCAAATCAACAACGTCACTGTCGACATAACTCAAACGTGAGCATGACATAGTAAAGCAATGCATATGGTAAATAGTGGCGGTTGTGGCTGGCGCTCTTGCGAACTGCCCAGCGACTATTGTGAACCGACAGCCACCGCCTTGTCCAAAAGCGCCGAATCCGCGGCTTCCGCAGATTGCCACATCGTTACGTTGTCTTTCATTTTTTTCTCAGGTGTCGCACCATTGAAGAGTGTCATATAAAAAAAAATACTATTGGAGAGTGTCGCGTTATTCTCACACAACGTGCCCAAACCTGTCGCACTATTGGAGATGTCGTATTATTGGAACACTGTCGCCGAATTAGAAAATTTACGGTAAACTCGGCGGACATGAAACGAATCAGCGATTCGGCCCTTCGTTACCAATGACGAATGTTTTTTAATTCAAACTTGAATGGACGGATTCCATTCGGTTCACGATAAATTTTATACAATCCTTCCTATTATGCGAGAACGATGTGAATTTGATAGACAAATCGTTATAGAAAGTCGGATTGTTAGGTCTTAGGTAAGATCTTATCGTCGCAGTCCCGACAAATTCATTCAAAAAATTACGTATGAACTTACCGCTGCGTCCAAGTTACTGTTGCGTTTTATAGGAACGAAGTAAAAGACGCATGATTTCCGTTCGCGTCAAAGATAATGACCGCAGAATGCAATTAAGTCAACACAAGTGCTAACTCGTGTGTGGGCTGCCATTAGCGACCAATTGCGGTCGCTTAATCGCATTCCGCAGCAATTTTTGTTGACGCTGACGGAAATCCTGCATCTTTCATACTTGGTAACATTCTCGCAAACGGTAACTTGGACGTGTGCCAACTAAGAATATACGCAGTTGTACGAAAATTCCTTAGACCATTGACTTCTATAATGTCCGTCGAGTTTAATACTGAGATGATGATTTTTCAGCACGTTCGCATTTAGTATATCAAATGCGGCAAAAATAGTTTTTTTCTTGTTTCCATCAAATGTCAACAATTATTGTCACCGAATTCCTGTTTTTTTGTTACTTGAGGCCTAATTATTCTGCGGCGCTGCGATTCGGAAATATTGGAGCTAAAAGTAAGATTTGGATTTTATTAAGTGTTCTCTACACTTACAGTGTGCGCAGAAATTCCTGTGCGTATTGGCACCGAGCCATGTGCCACTGTTACTCCGCGCACTCGCGCCAGCCTACATCTTAAAACTGCACGTGACTTTTGCTCGGCCGGGCGTGTCGTCTTCCCTATACAAACTTGTGATTTTTACGAACCTTTCGAGGCCCACCACGCGCTTGAAAATGGGAATTGTGGGTCGAGCGTACGCACAGGGGGCCAAAATTATGTGCGTTCTCTGTCGAATGTAAGAAATCATAGAAATTTGACTGTCGTTATTGAGCTCACACACAAAAAAAGGCGAGCCTGACGGAACGTTCGTGATTTTTGGGGTTAACGCGAGTGGGCATTTACACGAAAGTGGGCGGAGCTTGCGCCGACCGCCGCATGCAAAGCAAAATATCTGCGGCCAGTTCCGCAAGTGGACAAGTTAAGAGTTAAGAGTTGAGTAAAATGACAAATGGCGAGTTAAGAGTAAAGTTAAAGTTTAAGAGAAAAGTTTAAGTTTAAGAGAAAACTTAAAATTTAAGAGTTGAGTTAAAAGTTGAGTTAAATGTTAAGAGTTGAGTTAAAGGTTGAGTTAAATGTTAAGAGTGGAGTTAAAGGTTAAAAGTTGAGTTAAATGTTAAGAGTTGAGTTAAAGGTGAGTTAAAAGTTGATTTTAAAGACAAATGGGGAAAAAATGTAATAAAAAATATTAAAAAAATTAAAAAAATGAATTTGGATCTTGAGAGAGTTGTTTCCAATGGTGATTCCGACGCGGAGGAATTTGAGCGGCAGGCACCGATTTACCAGCCGTGTCGCAATTTTGGAAAACAAAAATGAGGGCCTATTAAAAAAACGCTTCTGTCTAAATCCAACACAAGTGAACAGTGAACGCCATTTTGCAACACTGTTCCGCGATTTTTTCTCTTTTTTTAGCGATAATTTTTTTGAATATGTTATTTTCAAATGGCATGCATTTAACATTGGCACCATGCCAGCGAACAGCTGTATCGATACCAATTCCACATTTTTATTTTTATTTTACTATCATTTTCCACTTGTCTCTCAACTCTTAACTCTTAACTCAACTTTTAACCTTTAACTCAACTCTTAACATTTAACTCAACTTTTAACTCAACTCTTAACATTTAACTCAACTTTTAACTCAACTCTTAACATTTAACTCAACTCTTAAATTTCAACTTTTCTCTTAAACTTCCACTTGCGGAACCGGCACCTGCGCGCACTGTAGAATCGAATACCTAGATGGTTGCGTCAAAGTTTTTGAGTTATTATCGAACATTGACAAATGTTTACACTGTTGAATATTGTGCCGGCCTTAGGAAACAATATCAGTGAAAACTGAAACGGCCACATGGCGACATCCAGTCCAGTGTAGAATTGAGGGGTCCAATTCTAAAAGTCGACAAGTCCATAGTATGGAAATTTTGAGTTAGGCCAGAAACGTCATCTGGGGCTTCTCCTGCAAAATAATATCGACATCAGAAGAGACTGTAATCTCGAGCAATGCCTGAACAACGTTGGACCAACGAACTAAAATACAATATTGTCCACCTTGTCAAGTAACGAATTTTCGAACTCATGCGAAACTGCCGCGTAAAGTTGTTTCAACACAAGTGTTCCGACCGGAGATGCTCCGTATGACGAGTTGGCAGCCGGCCAAACATAACGAAATCGATATAAATGTAAATAAAATAGGTTAAGAATAGGTATATAGGCAAAAATAGCGATCATTGAGGTTACACTTGCAAAGTGCCGCAAGTTATGACGAATTGTAAAAAAGTCGACCAGAGTACATTGTGCAACTCGTAACTTGGACGTGGGCCAACTTGTAATACGTAACCCGATCCTTTCCAACTGTATCCAAAAATAGTCATTTCCCAAAAAAAGATAAACGCACAAAACCGAGTTCGTGTTTCCGCGGTAGAAACGGCAAAGTATACTTATAGTCCTGGCGTCGCTTGGGTCAGTATCGATTGTTTTTCGTATTTTTTTGACACGCCGCGCGCCATTTACATTTGCACGTTTGAGGGGTCAGAGCGGTTAGCATCAAAGGTGCCGATTTGCGACTAGATCCGACTCCGACTAGTGTGTGGCGAGTGTGACAGAGTGCACTAATGAATTGCCACACACACTACTTGACATCGACAGCAGATGTCAACTGGTTCCCACCCCAATTAAAAGCTTGCTCACGAGCCGACGAGCGACGTTCAAGTGAAAGTGTTGTGGTCTGTGCAAAACGCAGAAAAATTATTGCGGTATGTGCAATGTATACGGCCGGCATGAAGTAATATGTATACGATGCGTATTGTTATTCGCTAGCAAGCTTTGAATTGGGATGGGAACCAGTTGACATCTGTTGTCGATGTCAACTAGTGTGCGCGGGGTCAGTATTGGCAAAATCTTGAAAAATTGGAAAAAGATTTATAATTTGGTAAAAATTTATAGGGAAACACAATTGAACCCATCTGTTTTGAACACATTTGAGTTTACCGGAGCGAGGAATCTGTCAATTAATGCTGATGGTTTAATTATATTTTCTCAAATCACCCGTTTTTTTCAATACAGTACATATATCGTCGGACATCACACTTAGTATGACAGTGAAAGCGAGTGCGCAATATTCTTTATCGGCGGACATCATAATTCCCCCGACATAATCCCCCAGATTAGCACGCTGGTTACATCAGAGTGACCGCACAATACGCACGTAATTCGGCACACGTCTAAAAAATATCTAAATACAGTTACGCATACTCAATTGAGCTGCGCGAGAGAGGGGCCGAGTTATTCCCGTTTCTCGGGCAGTATCTGATGACCGCTGCGCGCGTGCTGCAAACAGACGCACTGCTATCTAGGACTATAAGTATACCTAACCGTAGAAACAATCCATGAACCCGCCCAAAAATGGCTGAAAACGACGCCAACAAAGTGGACGGCAACGAAAAGTCGTTGGAGATTGACGTGCGCGCGTTCGCGGAGGAAGCTCGCAGGCGGATTCAAGCGAAAAGTGCTGCCAGACAAAAAAACTTGGCTGCGAGTTCAAATCGGCCAGATGAAGATGATTTGTGCAAACTAGACTCCAGGTTTTGTTTGTGTATTTGCGCATGCAGATAAGATTGCGTAAAATCGTAATGTGGAAACTGATGTTTGGAATGGTAAAATAATAGGAAGTTTCGAAAAAAATTTTAGCAAATTGTTCAAAATGTTGAGACTTGTTTTTAACTTTAGAATTCCCCAGAACTGTATAAGAAAGAAACTTTTTTCAGTTTGAAAAGAAACAATGGCTTCGTGAAACGTCTGCGCACATTGACGGAATCTCAAAGAGCTACACTTTTGGCCGATTTTAGTGCATTGAATTTGTCCAAATACGTGGGTGAAGCGGCCCAGGCAATTGTGGATGCAAAGTTGAAAATGTCCGACGTGCAGGTCAGTTTGTAAATACACTTGGCGGACATAGACTTAGTATGCAAACCTACCATAACCCATCTGAATAATGAACCAAAAATAATACAGTTTTTTCTTCATAATATTTAGTGTTTACTGTGTAAAAATTAATTACGAAATTTATCGCAAGAGTTATTCATAAAATTAAGGTAGGATGCTGCACATACTTTGCGATCCGTCGAGTATACGTAACGTTGTTCCGAAATAAGGCGTGTGTTTAAGAATTTTGACAATCGCGCAAAGTGCTCGAATCCGCTAGTGCTGTTACTTTCATCTGAGAAATGTGTTCAAAAAATTGAACTACACACAGAAAATTTTTACCGCTTTCAATTTCATACGTAAATTTCACAAAAATGTCAACTCAATTCAATTTTCAGTTAGCAGTGGACATGTGCAGTCAACTGCATCAGCGCTATGGCGAATTTCAAGTGCAACTGTTGGATGCTTTCCGCAAATTGTTACCCAGGAAGAAAGATGACAAAATTACAAACCCTAGCAAACTCAGGGTGGATTTGAGGCTGTTTGCTGAATTGATTGTTATTGGTGTGTTGAATGAAAAGGTTTGTTTATGTTTTATCTTGATTTTAAAAATATTTGGAAACCTTTTTGAGACGTATATGTAAAAATAAGCTGAAAGTTGTATATTGTTGTCTTTTGCGGTCAAAAAGTAGTCAAAAAATTCCCGCTCGAATAATTCCCCTGGAAAATTTCGTCGACTTTTTTGAGGGTGAAACTATTTGAGGGTGAAGATTTTTTTCGTCAAAATTATCAGGCACGCTTCTATCAACTAATTGCATGAAATATGTTTTTTAACAGAATATCATGCCATTTTTGTTTAAATTCGATGCAACAAATGGATCATATGCTTAAAGAAAGGACATTCAAGGTGGAATTATTTTTTCTTCACTCGTCGATCAGGGGGGGGGGGGGGGTTCAAGCAAATACGGTATATGACATTTATGGTGGTCGGCAGTTTGAGATTTTCGATGCAGCAAATCTGAACCACAATTATTTGTGCAGTATAAAATTGTATATGTTTGTCATAAAAGGTCAATTTATATTGATTTACATTTTATATTTGTCCCGTTTCGCAGGAAGCTCTCCCTATGCTGGGAGGCGCCCTGAGTTTCTTGGTAAACACAGATAAAACTGAGCACCAATACTTGCCGATCATATCTGCATTTTCGAAATTCTGCGGCGAAGATTATGCTGGCACTGTGCCAAAGTCAATCAGATTACATGCTGACAAATTGGGTTAGTTCGGATTTGGTTCTAAAATTGATTGATTATTCCGGTAGTTTGTCATATAAATTGTGTTGCTTTAAAAATTATCGTTAAAATTATATATCAATTTTATTTAAGGAATTCTACATTACATGTATACCGTATTTCCATGAAATACCCCCCCCTTTAATAAACCCCCCTCGAAATACTTCCAAGTCTGGCGAGCTGGCGAAATAATAATCCTACCTTGAAATACCCCCACCCAAATCGAGTGTTGTCCAATTGCAAATTTCGGGGAAATGCGGTATACGTTAAATGCACGAACTAATTGTCGATCTTTTCGATTAAGAAAAATTATAAAGCGTTCCTGAATCTTGTCGAAAAATAAAAAAATGAGAAAACCACAGGTCTCGCCATTCCGACGTCGTGCGTTTTCTCCGCTGAGCGAAGAAAAAACGTGCACTCGCTTTTACTGGACTATTTGGAGTCGCTGAACAAAAAATTGATCCAATGCGCGGCGGATGTGAAACGGATGGAAAATAGGAACCGGACGCTTTACCAGACCAAGGGGGAAATACCTCAAGGTGCGTTTGTGTGTTTTCTATTCGTTGGTGCGTGTACTTTGCTGTAATGGGAGGTGTAACTGTAACTGGGGATTAAAAATCTGTTTTTTTTTCAAACGCTTTGATTAAAAATAAATAAATTCAAAAATGATTATGTATATAAAAATCATATTTTTTTCTTCGAAATCGTCCAAAATTGGGGTCGCGCGAAATCAGTTACCACACTTGTGATTTTTTAAAATCAGTTGCGAAAATTCGCGAACACCCCTTACCAGCCCCCAAATTTTTTTCCAGCTCTCTATCCCTCAGGCGGAGCGATTTACTCTCTATATGAACCCCGCGGGGGTATGAACCAAATCTATAAGCCCCTGTCTCATGTACACCAACCCCCCCCCCTAGTAGGGTTCAAACGATATATCGTATCGAATATCGGATATCGACCATTTTTTAATATCGAATATCGATATCGAAAATGTTGAAAAAATATCGAATATCGAATATCGATATCGAAAATTTTGAAAAAATATCGAATATCGATATCGAATATCGACCATTTTTTGGTATATCGAACCTGTATTGTGTCCCCAAATTTACTTTTCATTTTCATTTTGAGATGTTTATGGTTGATCTGATGTGCTTATAGTATTGTATTTGATGAGTAAAAGTACAGTATTTATAATGTATTTGTATAAATCTGAAGCCAGAAAACGCTGATATACTTTTTTTGCAACATGCCCTTAAGCAATTAGGTTAGGATGAACTGTAATATCTACTAATTGTTATTTGTCTGATACACTTTGATTCATCATGTTTTTCTTCTATTTTCTACCATTGAGTGATGTAAAGCTTGTTAAAATCACTCGCACCATTCAAATTTCAGTAAAGATATGATTAAACATGTGTGCAACCACATGAAAATACAATATGCCACTTGAAATATGCCTTGCTATACCAAAAGCATATCGCAATATCGAATATCGAAATATCGAATATCGACCA
The DNA here is from genome assembly GCA_964036195.1 of Sphaerolaimus hirsutus. NCBI lineage: Eukaryota > Metazoa > Nematoda > Chromadorea > Monhysterida > Sphaerolaimidae > Sphaerolaimus > Sphaerolaimus hirsutus. Next base: position 12,540,694 of record OZ038453.1, on the reverse strand, counting down.
TTTTTCAATATCGAATATCGATATCGAGGTTCCATATCGTATCGATATCGAATATCGAGTTTCAGAAAAAAATATCGAATATCGATATCGAAAATTTTGAAAAAATATCGAATATCGATATCGAAAAGTCATATCGTTTGAACCCTACCCCCTAGACGCGGTGCACCGTCTGACCGAGGGGCGGGCGAGCGTGGACAAGTTGCTGTCGCAGGTGCAGTCGCTAGCTGAGCTGCTCGAGGGCGATGTGGCTCAACTGCAGCTGAGTGCTGTGGATGATGAGGGGCCCGTGGATATGACTACTGGGATGGTTGGGGGGGGGGGGGTGACTGAGATTGGGGTTTATTTGGGGGTGCGGCGTTGACAAAATATTGAAGCGTTGTTGCCACTTCTGTACTCTGTAAAATGTCAAATATCCTGTAAGGTGTAAAATGGCGTGCAAAGTGTCAAGAATAGCATAAATTGTCACATTTTCTTACAAATGTTTACTTGATTGCTCGTTTAAAATTTTGCATAACATTTGACACGAGTTTTCACTCATTGGATTACATTTGACATTTTACAGGATCTGGGATTCCCTCATCTAGGTCTCGTTAAATTTTGATGTCAGTCTCGGTCTTGTTTGAACTTTACATTGCGCTTTTGTGGTATTGGTTGATATTGATTGAGTTTTGATCATTGGTGCCGTGGCTAGATGGGCGCTAGGTTTTTTTTAAATATTTATATTCATTTTTCGTTGTGCGTTTATAACAGTTGCATTACCTAAGCGGAGCCATGTATTGTAGTTCACACATCTTTTCGGGTTCCGGTGTCTCACCGAAATCACTGTTTGAAAGTAATTCCATGCATTTTATGTAAACATTCAAAAACAATCGCAATTTCCAATCTCAACTAAATCCAACCAAAAACCCAACCTCCCAAAACTCTGGCAGCTGATCGGCGCTCAACTAGGGGGCGACTGGGACGAGCGCCTGGAGGACACCGACGGCGAGCTGTGGGAGGACGCCGACACGAAGCACTTCTACACCTCCCTGCCCGAGTTGAGGGACATGTTGCCCGCCATACTGTACAGGTGGGGTTGGCACATGGGGTTGGGTTCAGGTGGATTGTAAGGGGGTCGTTACGCGAGTCTGTGCTCAAATTGGTCCCTGTGCCTCTGTCATGTAAACCCGCGAATCATGTAGACCCAGTCGTCATGTATTTTATTGGGGTTATTGGCATGGCACGTGGGTTAGCGACAGCGGGTTTATATTAAAGGTGGAGTTTATAGCTAGGGCCGCAGCGCGTGTCCACTGGCATTGTCTCTGTCACTATTTTGATGACCACTTTAAGAAATACTGATTTAGTTTTTCAATCATTCTTTGAGCGGTATCATCAAAAGAGTGTCAAAAACAATGCGAGTGAACATGCACTGGGGCCCTAGCTATGTACTCTACTGATCATGTAAATCCGCTGCCGCTAAACCCCGTGCCATGCCGACACCCTCTAAAATACATAACGGTCGGATCTACATGACGAGGGGGTTTACATGACGAGAGGCACAGGGTCGAAATCTTCCAAACCATCGACAACCATCACTCCATTCTCTCTCTCTCGTTCCCCCATCTCCGAGCCTGAATCCCTGATCGCAACCCCCCCAACCACCTCTCAGAGAAAGTGAAAAGGCGGAGCTTGAGGCGATGTGCGAGCGCGTGGAAGAGTTGTCTGCTGACGCGACCCCCGCGCCCAACGAAAGTGCCGTCGAGCCGACGCACAGCGGGGATGGGCAGCCGCCAGGTAATAGTGCTGTTTGTGGGGGGGGGGGGTTGAGGGGTTGGGTGGTGCTAGTCCCAGGCTCAGTGAAATGTCCTGTAAATTGTCAAATTGGGTGGAAGAGGTCCTGGAAAATGGCGAACATATGTTTGCCATTTTACGCGACTTTTGACACTTTACACTTTTGAATTGCATTTTACAGAGTCTGGCAGTGCTCTCTGGATGTTGAGTATTTTTGTGAGAGTTCTTGATTTGAAGTGAGTAGCTAGTTTATTTTATTTTTAGTATTAGAATTTATATTTAATTTAAAATTTATATTTGTATTTATATACGTTCAAAGAGGTTTTAATGAAAATTCAGTTGAAAAATTAAGCCTCCTCTTGAATAAACACCCCAGACAATAAAATACTCTCGAGAAGTTCCCATGAGTTTCATTCCAGGTATACTCAGCGGACGCGATATTCTGCCCTCGCACTTATTTATGTCTCACGTTGGAAGCGTGCCAATGATGATAAAGCATGCGATTTGTGTATGAAAGATGAACAAATCATTGTTGTGAATGAGTTAAGATATAGCGTTATAACAGCGATGACTTTTTCAACTTTTAATGAAAATCGCATGCGTAAAAAATCGTTGGCACGCTTCCAGCGGTAACCATGCGTGCAGGGTGTAAAGTGACTGGAGTATACATGAAATATGTTTGTTTTCTTATTTATGTTTTCCCTTTACTCGCAGATATGGCAGAACTGGTTGATGAAAAATCAGCCGCCGTTGATGAAACCGATCCTGTAGATTTGAAAGATTCTACTGCTGATGACACGGATCAAAAGTCCGCCAGGCCGACTATGGCTGTTTGTTTTGTTTCATATTTTCCTCATTTTGTACCATTCGCTGATGCGTGGTGAACAAAATAGTGGCAAATTTACAATACAATACAACAATACAATGGGGTTGTTTGGGGGGGGGGTTACCGCCCCCCCCCCCAAATCCGCCAGCTATCTATCTATCCCAGAAGCCCGCTCAGCTATCTATCCATCCCGGAGGCAAAATTTTGGGCTACTATTAGGGTTCATACGGGATCCCGATCCCGATCCCGGATCCCGTGAAATTCCGGGATTTAGCAGTCCCGATCCCGAAACCCCAATCCCGATCCCGATCCCGAAATCCAAAAATATCAATCCCGATCCCGATCCCGAAAACTTTCAAATCCCGATCCCGAGAATCTCCCAAGTCCGGGATCCCGATCCCGAAAAAAATAGTGGAGATAATAAAAAGTGAAAAAATGACATTTTTGCATGCAAAAATGAGAACGCAAACCCCCAGCGTCCATTTTATGTCACTTTTCTGGCATCCAACAGTGTTTTGAGACCTTTATGAACAACTGTGAATGCCAGAACAGTGACGAAAATCTCTATCCCTAGACCCCAATCCCGATCCCGAAAAAATGCCAATCCCGATCCCGTGACCCCAATCCCGGCCAATCCCGATCCCGAAATCTCAAAATACCAATCCCGATCCCGAAACCCCAATCCCGATCCCGATCCCGAAATCTCAAAAAGTGAATCCCGATCCCGATCCCGAAAAGTCAATCCCGTTTGAACCCTAGCTACTATCCCCGAACCCCCCCCCCCCCCTCCCCCATCGGGCATCTATCTATCTTGTGCGATTTTAAAGAAATTTTGCCCCAATGGCGCTCAAAATCGACAATTTTCGTACCTTTTCATACTTTATCACCTTCAACATTCTAATTCATGTTCCGTGTTGCCTATTTTCAGTTATTTTTGGTACTATATGTACTTATATACTTGTTTTTTTCCTAATTTTAGCGATTTTTTCCCTCGGTAAAGCCTATATATTGAACCCCCGCGAACCCCCCTCCCCAAAAATTTTTTTTCAGTTATCTATCCCTCCGGAGGAGAGATTTACTATCTATATGAACCCCGCGGAGGTCCAAATGTACAAAACCGTAATTAGCATTGAAAAAATCTCTGGGAGATTTATATTTAAAAAATCTCAGAAAATATAAGATTTTCTGAGATTTATATTTTTTCCATGATTTTCCAGAGAGATTTAATTATATTTTCTCCTGATTGAGAAAATCTCTCGGGAAAATCTCTCTATATTAGCCCATTTTCACCTTCAAATTCACTAGTTCATGTGTTTTTAAATACAAATTTTCATCTATTTTTAACTATATATTTGCTTATACCAATTTTTGGCTATTTCTGTTCTATGGCATAAAAGAGCCAGTTAACGAGTTCTCTGAAATACATTTTCTGTACTCAAGTACTTTCAAGACGTATACAAAAAAGAGGGTACTGGTACTTTTTCAGAGGAAATTTTGATGTATTTACTGAGTACACAAGTATAAGTATTTTTGAGTAAACATAAATGTAGTAACCCCTGAACCACTGAACCTCTGCAGTCACATGCTCAGTGCTCAAGTACAGGGCTGTACCTAAGCACCAGGTTTACATTGGCACTGGATGTTGCTACTTGTGCAACGGATAACTTTATGCACTGGGTTCTAGCTGTTTTAACAACTAAAGAGTTGACATCATGCTTTGGAAATATAGTTACCAATTTTTGGTGAAAAAAACGTCTGATTTATTCTGTGGGGATCATCGCACATGAAAGTAATGTCTTCTACTATGAGAAAAAATATGCCTAAATCATATTTTTGTTCACTATACACATGGTGTATAGGTTAATTCAAGGGGGGGATAATTCGAGGTAATACGGTAGTATATATGGGCTAAATACATGGCAGTACAAAATGTACCATCAGTAGACAATATGCTGTTATCATATGAAATTGTGAATAAAAAAGTTAAACAACACATTATGGGCTTAATATCTACTCTCAATGGTTCAAACAACTCGAAATATCAATTAAATCATACTTAAAGTTGAGAGATTTTATGAGATTTTTTGAACTGCAAGAGATTTTCTCAGAGATTTAATTATATTTTCAAAAGTGACCCAAGTGATTTAATTATATTTTTTCCTTGAGAGATTTTCTGAGATAATATTAAATTATATTTTTTCAAAATCAGTCGTTTTTTTCAATGCTAACCGTAATGTTATAATCCAGCTTCAATATTGAAAAGTAAACGTTGCAGCATGTGCATTTGAACATCATTCGCGATACGCAAACCAAAATATTTATTGATATTGTACACTGGTTGACACCCGGTGACAACTAGTGTGCGTAGGGCTACTAAGCCAAATAAACGTAATCTGTATTTTTTAACAATTATTTTCCCCGCTCAGCTTTTAATGGACGAGTTTGAAGTTCGCCTCCCCACGTTAATTAATCGAAAAATGATCGACGACGCGGCAGTAGATTTCGTGACGAACATGAACACCAAGGCGAATAGAAAACGATTGCTCAGGGCTATTTACGGGGTTAGCTTTACTTTCCGTATTCTATGCCACTCCTTCACAGCGGTTTTGAACATTGGGTTGAGTTTTGCGTTTTTTTAAAAGTCAATAGTTTTTTTTAATTTTTAAAAAAATAACATTTTCGAACCCCCCGTACATGCGCAGGTGCGCGCGACGCGGCCCGACCTGCTGCCGTTCTACGGGCGCCTGGTGGCCGTGCTGCTGCCCGTCATGCCCGACCTGGGCACCGAGCTGGTGCGCTCCCTGCTCAGAGGTAAGCCCGACGCCCTGTAGTCGGGCTGAATTGGGTTGAGCAGACGGGGCTGTCCCGGACACTGTGAGATTTCAAATGTCATGCAAAGTGGCAAAAGTCGGGTAGGATTCCATGGAAAATGGTAAATGTCATGCAAAGTGACATTTGACATTTTGCAGGGCATTTTTTACATAACTTTAGACACTTGCATGACATTTGGCATGTTCCAGGGCATTTTACATGACTTTTGACATTTTGCATGACATTTGACGGCGCATTTACAGGATCTGGGACTGGCCCCACACCCCACGCACGCATTTCCACGCGTTCACTCGTGTGTCGGCGTTGTACGTTCTGATTGAATTTGGGCACTGGTCCAATTGTGTACGATATGCGATATTGAAATTGAGGGCGATTTTCCGTTTTCATGTTATTTTTTTCTTCCAAAAACGATATTTTTCGCTTGAAAAATACCCAATCCACATTTCAAAGTTACCTGATTGTCTAAAAGAAACATTGTCAATTTCCGCTCAGAACTGCGCGGACACATCTATCACAAAAATCAGCTGCGGCTGGAGTCTAAACTGCGGTGTTGTCGGTTTATCGGCGAGCTGACAAAGTTTGGCGTGTGTCCAAAATCTGAGGCGCTCGCTGCCTTGCAGGTGTGTGCAGGATAGATTTTACTTTTTGGGCTATTTTAGTGTTTGATCTTTTTTGATTAATTTGCTATAATTTGGACATTGACGCTTTGAAGTTAGTTTCTGGTCTTCATTTGTTGCGCTGTCTACAATGTAAATCGAACCATATTGGATATAGAAATCAAATCGAACTTGAATATCGAATATCGACCTTTCAAAGCGCATGCTTTTTTAAAATCCCTCAAAAAATCACTAAAAAAACCCACTCAAAATCCATTCCACAAAAAAGCCACTCATTCAATTCGCAGCGACTGCTGATCGACCTGCGCCACCACAACATCGACATGGCGTGCGCGCTGCTGGAGACGTGCGGCAGGTACCTGTACAAGTCGGCCGCCAGCCACATGAAGACCAAGTTGCTGCTCGACCAGCTAGTGAGAAAGAAACAGGTTAGTTAAGAAGTAGTGTTAAGAAATGTTTTGGCGCGTGGATGTCGCTATTTTTGTAAATAGCTACTCAGTATTTTGCTGGTGTGTAGCAGGGACGTATCCAGGATTTTTGAGCGGGGGGGGGGCTGTTTGTTCACGGAGCCCTGCGAACGGGGGGGGGGTCTCAGCCCCCCTAACATTTTGCCTAGAGTGTGGCGGAATGGCGCCATTCGCGGGCGCTACGCCATGGTACCATTGGCGTTGGCGCTGGCGCCAACAGCCGCTGTATATATACGTAAATATTCATATATACACAGCGACAGGCACATCTAGATGCCATTTTCAGCGATATGCGTGTACAGGGGTCGACCCACTGAAAAGAACTTATGTGCGACGAAAGATTGCGCGCTTGCGCGCAAAAAATTTTATGGGCACCTTCCAAATTCCACCCCAAAATCGCATTTACTGGGACTTTTTTGGGATTTTTTTGGTCTCAGGCAGGTCTTGTAGGCAGGTATTGTGTTGATGCAGGGCCTATTTAGGATTTTTGAACGGGAGGGGGCTGTTTGTTTCGGGGCGGCCCTAAAATGTTGCCTTAAAAGTGACGGAATGACGCCATGGCGCTAGCGCCATTCGTAGGCGCCACGCCATGGCACCAATGGCGTTGGCGCTGGCGCCAGAAACCGTTGTATACGTGTGTAAAATATATGTACATATACAGCGACAGGTACACGCAGGGGTTTTGTAGATTTGGACCCCCGGGGGGTTCATAGAGATAGTAAATCGCTCCTTCGGAGGGATAGATAGCTGAAACAAATTTGGGGGGGGGGGATGTTGGGCGGGTGTTCGTGGGGGTTCAATAAATAGGCTTTTCCGAGGTATAGAAGGAAGAAAACAGTAAAAAATCGCTAAAAGTAGGAGACAAACAGCTAAAAATAGGTATATAAGTACATAAAGTACAAAAAAAACAGCCGAAAATAGGCAATACGGAACATGAATTAGAATTTTGAAGGTGAAAAACTATAAAATGGTACAAAAATCAGCGATTTTCGTTTTTCAGCTCCCAAGGCAGTTAGAAGTATATAACCCCCCCACAGGCCAGTCTGCACTTGGACGGGCGCTACGCGCTGATGATCGACAACGCGTGCGTAGTGTGCAAGCCCGCTGAGGGCGCCCAGGACGGCACCATGGGGGTCAGGCGCCAGGATTTGCTCACGCCTCTGCAGCAGTATGTGGAGTATCTGGTGTGCGTGCATTTGAACAAGAATACTGTGGAGAGGTGGGTTGCTCGTGGTGATGGAGGTTTAGGTTTTGTGGTCCCACACACGCTAGTTGACGCCAAAATTAGCGTCAACTCAGAGTCAACTGGTCAAAAATTCAATTGACTCTGAGCCATTTACAATATGTATCCAAAAAAAAACCTTCTTTCATTCTACATCAGTCGACTTCTCAATATTTCTTAATCAACATCGGTAAAAAATTGAAAATAGTTATACTTAAAACGGTTGACTCTGAGTTGACTCAATCGACTTCTAAAAAGTAGCGTCAACCACCGTGTGGAGCGCCTGTATTTTGGTTTCACCAAGGAAATTTATCTTGTAAAAAATAAAAAAATAAGTTGGTTATGTACTACAGATAAGCGGTTTACTATATATAATCACTGGATTTCCATGTATTTATATCATTTTACTCTATGCACCATGCAGGCACAAAAATTCCACGACTCTTTGCCACTTCACTGATCACTGATTCAGGGGTATCTTTAATTTTGACCCTCCGAGTGGTTGGATAGATAGCAAATCGCTCCTCCGGAGGGATAGATAGCTGAAAAATTTTCTGGGGGGGGGTTGGGGGGGGGGGTTGTGGTGGTTCGATATATAGGCTTTTTCGGGGCATAGAAGGAAGAAAAGGGAGAAAAATCGCTAAAAGTAGGTGTAAAATAGCTCAAAATGGGTATACAAGAGCATATAGTACTTAAAATAGCTGAAAATAGGCAGTTAGACGCATGAACCAGTGATTTTGGAGGTGAAAATCTATATATATATAGGTATGAAAAATAGCGATTTTGAGCGAAAATTGGGGTATAGTTTCTGAAAAATCGCCCCAGATAGGTAGATAGCTGGGCGATTTGGGGGGGGGGGTTTAGGGGGTAGTAGCCCAAAATTTTGCCTCCGGGATAGATAGATAGCTGAGCGGCCTCCGGGATAGATAGATAGCTGGGCGGTTTGGGGGGGGGGGGGGTAACCCCCCCCCAACCCCCCCCCCATTCGAGACCCCTGCTGTGATTGAATTGCCGATCTGAATTTCGCTGCGCGCCCATAAAAAAACCCTATCAAAACGACCAGAAATTAACTGTTGTAGAACATTTACGACTTCACAGGTGCCTGAAGGAGTTGCGCAGTGTGGACTGGACCGACTGCGCGACCGCCGACTTCGTGATCGGCGTGCTGTCGCAGCCGCACCGACTAAAGTTCTCCAATGTGGAATGGCTCGCTTGTTTGGTCGCCGGCCTTATGTGGTTGGTTGGTTGAATGATGGTAAATTGGAACAGTGCCAGTTTTATCGTGGGGGTGTTGGATTTCGATTTGAAGTCACGAATGTTCGACAAAAAGCGATATACGTAACGAGTCGACATAAAATAATAAGCTTTTTGGCATTGATGACCATTTTTAATGCTATCCCATGGCTGCGCAGCCATTCTATGACTACATAATCCCCAAACTTTATAAAGTACTGCCACTTGTCTGACATACCTTTTTATGTTGATTCATAAGCATATTGGGGGGACTTAAAAAACGTTTTTACTTAACCCCCCCCCCCCCGCCCCCCTGGATACGTCCTTGATCGACATCGATACGATATCGATGACTAACATACTTCATCCATAAATACCCCCCCCCTAAGGTACCACGAGTGGGTGGGCGTGCGCGTGGCCGACACCGTGCTGGAGCACCTGCGACTGGGCATGGAGCTGAACAACCCGCAGCACAACGGCCGCCGCCTCACCGACGCCTGTCTCTTGGCGCACCTGGTGGCACTCACGCACCCTGGGAAGGGTCATGGGAAATGTGAAATGTCATGCAAAGTGTCTAAAGTCATGTAAAATGCCCTGCAAAATGGCAAACGAACATTTGTCATTTTCCAGGGCATTTTACATGACTTTTGACACTTCACATGTCATTTGACATTTTACATGGCATTTTACGGGGTCCGTGAGTGTCCCCCAGTACAACTACAAGGTGGTCGACAGCATCGTCGTGTTCAACGCGCTCTATTCCATTATCTCGTTCGGGGTGAGCCCACAGGTGCCAATCCCAAACCCTGTAAAATGCCCTGTAAAATGTAAAATGCCATGTAAAGTGTCAGAAGTCATCTAAAATGCCTTGCAAAATGGCCATCGCGTTTGCCATTTCGCAGAGCATTTTCCATGACTTTTGACACTTTGCATGGCATTTGACATTTTACAGGGCATTTTACATGGTCTGGGACTGCCCCCAGCCCGACGTGGACACGCCCATGGACAGTTTCACACATGTTCTTAGAGTGCGTCTGTGCTGCGAATTGTTGCGGCATTGCGGCGAGTATTTCGACCGGGGCATGAGCGCCCAGAGGTTGAACACTTTTTGGGCTTATTTGCAGAGGTTGGTGGGGATTTTTGTATTGTGCTAAATTGGAATGTATGTGAAAATTGAATACCTGGGTTACATAGGTTGCCGGAATGGATTCATACTATAATTTGAATAACCCCCTTGAATAACTCCCCCTTAAAAACTTCCGACGAAATAATAACTCCCCTGGGCTCTTATTCGAGGATATACGGTAAATCTGAAAACAAATCTTAATCCGGATTTTGTTCTGAGATTTTTCACAATCCCGAAGATTTCACGAATACAACCCATCTGCTTATAACTATTCACGAATTCAGATACTACTGGCGCAAGCGATCGGCGCCCATTTGGGACCAAGATTCCTTTCCATTTCCAGTGGAAATAAAGAACTTAATTGAAGAGACACATGAATTTCTGCCGCTGAGCACTTGTAAATTGTTTAAAAGTGCGGAGGAAGCTGAAACTGCTGTGCAGCAGATAGAGGAAAAATACAGGGCCAAAGTTTGTTTTGCTTTTTTGCTGGTTTGAAACTTTTTCTTTTTTCTTTTAGATTGACCGTTATAGATATTTAAAAAGTGGTTAATGGCCCCATTTTAATAAAATACGTTTAAAAAACCGTTTTTAAAGAAGGTTGGAAATGCGTCTTCATTTACAGGAAGTTCAGATAAGTTGCACTATTTTGTGATGTAGAGGTAGCCATACAATGGCTGTTGAGCCATGGGATAGCACTAGGTTACGCAGATTTCCATCCCCAACCCCTTCCCCCTACATTCCCTCGCAGGTGGCCGCCCTACTTTCCCCCTTGCCCGACGGGCTCTCCAAAAATCCATCAGTCGCACCAGGCCACAAAGTCGACCCAAAGTTGCTGCACGCCATCGCCGAGGACATGGAGGAGGGTGACGAGCTGGTGGAAGAGCAGGAGGACGGTGATGAGCACCTGGAGGAGGGCGATGTGGAGGGCGGGCTGGCGCCCGGGGAGAGGAGGGCCAAGGACGTAGGAGCTGCGCAGAGGAGTGAGGATGAGAGGTAAAAATGTTGTCTTTAGGAATTGAAAAAGGTAAAAAATTGCTCAGTTGCCGGAAAACGGGAATTGGGAATAAGCCGGAAAACGGAAAATATACCGGAAAACGGAAAATCAACAACCCAATCTAACACCTCACAAACACCACCCACTCCCATCCACCTACCCCTCCACCCCCAAGATCCGAGTCGGGCTCGTCGTCCAGCAGCAGCGGCGACTCCGACGAGGCGGACGACGAGTCCGACGGCGAGGAGGCGCAGCACGAGCAGCTCTCCGGCGACGAGCTGGAGGTCACCGTGCTCGACGAGCAGCTGGTGGATGAGAACGCCAAGATGGTCTGTTGGGGGGGGGGCAGGGGTCCGGTTTGGACCGTAAGCTAGAATCCTTCATACGGGGTCTCTAATGCGGGAGGCTGTGCACCCCCCCCCCCCAAATCTGCCAGCGGGATCAATCTATCCATCCAGGAGACCGCTCAGCTATATATTTGTCGCGAGCTTATTTTTTGGCTATTACCCCCCCAAATCGCTCAGTTACAAATCTAGTTGTGAGCGATTTTTACTCAAAACTCGGAATACCCCCCGGGAACCCCCCTCTGAAACCAACCTAATTAAAATATAGTCATGCCTAGGGTTGGCACTTGATTTTTTTAAATTATTTTTTTACAAAAAGATTGATTTAAAAAAAAATCAAAGGGTGGAAAATGATTTTAATTTAAAAAAATCAAAAGTCAAAATTTCTGGTAGACTTGCACTAATTGTTTTACATTTTATCACGCGCAAGCGCGCAATTTCTCATACATGTTACCATTTGTGATGTTATCATGGGTTTTGGGGCATTTTTTGTGTAAAATCTTCCATTTATCTATGTTACCGTGCAATAATAAGCCGTGATATGCTAGTGTAGTATATAATATCTAACCAATGTGCTCCAACATACTTCTACAGTGTGTAACATCACTGTCAATGGATTAGCCTTCTCTTACAACATTATTTAAGCACTATTCGATGCTGAACTTCACTTGAAGTCACGAACGTTCGACAAAAGGCGATGTATGTAATAAGTCAACGTAAAATGGATATTTTTGACAGAAATCAATGCTTATAATGCTATCCCATGACTATGACTGAGTCATAATATCACCACAATAGACATAACAATACATTGTCTGACACTTAACATACACATATTTTTTCTCTATACCCCCATTTTTGGCGATTTTAAAAAAAAATCTGATTTTAATTTTAAAAAATCAATTTAAAAAAAAATTGATAAAAAATCAAGGCGTTTAAAAAAAATGTTTTTTTTCCAACCCTAGTCATGCCGCAGGAGGAAGCGTCCGCACTGGACCAAATGATCCAGCAAATGGTATCCGAATCTGCGAGCCAGCAGCCGACCACCGCCGCCGAGGCCCCCGCAACCATTCAAATTCCCGCGAATGTCCGCGTTATGATACAGAGACGCGCTCGTTTTGGTGGGTTAATGGGTTTTTGAGGTTTTTCAGAAATGGTTTTTTAATTAGGTGACCAGGGGCCGGATGTACTGCGTCCGACACGCGATTAAGCGCTGAAATTATTCGTTTTACGCGCACAATTTCAGCTTGCCCGTTGTTCGCATAGAATTTTTTGACAAGGGGCTAATTTTTCAAACAAAAAGTGACAAGGTTACCTTGTCAATGTAAGAATACCATGGTCTTTTACAGGGTGCGAGAGTGCCCTCAGCTCGATAGGTCATTTCTGTTTGATGCCTACATTCAGGGTCGTATCCAGGGGAGGGCGGGGGGGGGGGGTGGGCTGCAGCCCCCTCCTCCAGGGGCGAGACCAGAAAGTGACCGGAAAATTTGACTTATTCAACATCAGCGTAAAAAATTTTGCGCGCAAGCGCGCACTCTTCACCAGAAATACGGTATTATTATTCGATTTGCTAAATGTGGCCGCAAATCGTGTAAGTACACTCAATGTTGTGTTTTTGCTGTTTTGTATGTATATTTCCATACATATACAGCATTCCATGGCGCTGATGCCAACGCCAAAGGCGCCATGGCGTGGCGCCTACTAATGGCGCCAGGGCCATTCCGCCACTATGTAGCTAAAATTTTAGGGGGGGGGGGCCTCGCCGGCCTCCGTAAAGAAGCAGCCCCCCCCCCCCCGCTCAAAAATCGTGGATACGTCCCTGCCTACATTCGTATCCACTCGCTCGCAGCCGACGACGAGCAGCAGCAAGAGCTGGAACACATTCGAGCCGGTGACGCGCACAGCAGCTCCGAAGCCGACACACAACCCGACACGCAACCCGAAACTCAACCCGACACCCAACCCGACACTCAGTCCGAGCAGATCAGTTTCAAATTCGACCCGGCCAGTCGGTCTGGTGGAGCGGAAGCAGCTACTGTGCCCTTTGCACTGATAACTAGAGGCAAACAGAGCAAACCGAAGTTGAAGACCTTTAAGGTGGGTTGTTTGAAATGCCATTGTGTCTTGGGTGGTTTATTAAGAATTTCATTTTCTCCTTTTTTACGAGCTTGTGCCGGCACTCATCTAAACCCGCTACTCATCTAGACCCGGCTGTCATCTAGATCTACCCGCTACCCATCGATACCCCCACTTGCCGATGGGGGCTGGCTCTAACTTTAAAAAAATTTTTGTATTACAACATAAATGCACATCCCTGTGCTAGCACAGAGTTGCCAGTACATAAACACATAATTGCTATTCAGTGGACGTGTGCATGAATCTGCTGTAGTTACAAAATTGCATTAAGTTCCAGCCAGCCGCCGTTGGCACGGGAGGGTATAGACGGATAGCGGATAGATCTAGATGAGTGTTGGGTCTAGATGAGTAGCGGGTTTGGATGAGTTCCGGGTCTAGATGAGTAGCGGGTTTCGATCAGTAGAAAGCACAAACACCTAAAACTGGATGCGCAAAAACGCTTCACATATTCACCATAAAAACTCAGGTGGAACACGGCAGCAGTTTGGTAGCTGAGTTGGCAGAACGCCAGCGCTCGGAACAGGCTGAGAAACGCAAACTAAAATTGCTCACTCTCGGCCACGCGGGCAGACAGCAGCAGGAGGAATTGGATGGTACGTTTGGAGATCATTTTGGGGGGTTTCCACATTTTTTTGAAAAAAATGTGTACTCGGCGGACATCACACTTAGTATGCAAACTTACCATAACCCCCATCTAAACAATTTTACTGTTTTTCATCATAATATTTCGTGTTTTTTTTACTATAAAATAATTAATTACGAACTTTATCACAATATTTTTTCATCTACCGCCTCTGCAATGCGACAGAACTAAAAACATCTCAACCAACTTTCAGAGTTGACAAGTCAAGTAAACCGTCAATTCGCGCCGCTGCCGCACGGCCCAGTTCGCGGCGGTGGTCGGCAGCAACCGTCGAAGTTCGTACATCAGAAAGGAGCCCCTGGCGCCAGCCACATTTTTGATGCCAATTGGGATTCGTGATGATGATTATTGTTGAGTGATAGTTTGGTCGTACTCACAATAGTTGACAACGACAGAAAATGTCAACTGGTTCCGATCCCGATTTAGAGCGTGCTGACGAGCCGACGAACGATGTTCAAGTGTTACTCTACAGCAAGCTTTGAATTGGGATCGGAACCAGTTTTGTCAACTAGTGTGTGTGGGCCCTTCTCCAAAGTTCGTGTATACGAGTTTGTTAGTGTGTGTACATGCGGGCGCATGGAAAAGCAGATTTGCAGGACCGTATTGAATGGCAATTACGCCAGTTTCGGTGGAGAGCATGTTGATGCATTTAGATTTATCTGTGAATGTGCCTTTTTTCGCACTTTTTTTAATTTTCGTAGCTGGTTCTTATGTTATTTTATTAGTTGAGCTTGTCTACACGCTGCACATAGTGTTACTTGTGTTGTGATCAAATCAGTATGTGTGTTTGTCTTGCGGCATGAAGCGCCTTTGTGCTAGACGCTTTCATTCTGAAAATATATTTTATGTATATAACGGCCCTGTGCCGGTGCTCATGTAAACCCGGTGCTCATGTAGGCCTGGTGCTAATGCTAATTAAGTATCCGTATAATATCCGCCCCCTCGCTCAAAAATACTGCCCACGTTGCTGAGCGCCGGGTAGCGTTACATGAGCACCGGGTTTACATGACCACGGGTCCTAACCAATATAGGTATAACCGGTGATAAAATGAAAATCAATCATGTGACAGAATTTTCCAGTTGAATTAAACTTGTGTGTCGCCATCTAAGCATACATTTCGCCTTTTAAAGTGAAATATTTAGTGATTTTACATATTCCTGGTGGATCAGACCCTACCCCATTCAAACCGAGAATATTGTAGCTGTCGATTCTTCATTTGTTCACATGATAATTAGTTTTATTTTTCTGTGTCAATTTCCACAACTTGTCAGTTGACAAGTAAAGCAGGCCGTCACCTCACCTTATTACTATCTCCTTCCATTGAAACTTCAATTCCCCTCCAAATTGGCACAGTGCCAAAAAAACCCTCATTGCAGCCATCCTCCCTTAATGGCGGAGTACGTGGAACGTGGTCTGGAAGCGCTGGTACCCGCCCTGGAGCAGCTGGCCCACGTTGAGTTGTTCACCGAGCGCGAACTGAATGTGGTCGTGCGCAAGTGCACCGGGTTCGAGTACGGACTACATAAGAGGGCGAGTTTTTGCACTTTTTTGACTGCTGAGGTTCTTTTGGGGCGCTTTTTTCTTTTTGCTTGTGTCTCGCTTTCTGCTTTTTGGTCACAATTGGGGTGTCAATAAAAACTTTGGCGGAAAACGGAAATGGAAAATTTTTGGCACTTGCCGGAAAACGGAAACGGAAAAATTTGCTGAAAGTATGCCGGAAACGGAAAAAATTTGCTGTAATTTTGCCGGAAATGGAAAAAAATTTGCTGAAATTTATCCGGAAATAAAAAAATTTGCAGAAATATCACTAGAAACAGAAAAAAATTCACATGATTGAGAACCTGCATGCATGTTTACCAGTTTGGCTACAACAGAAAACATAAAATTGTGCTAGAAAGTGGAAAAAAGTTGGAAAAACAGACAATTGAGCCGGAAAATTGAAAAAAAGCCGGAAAACGGAAAATGAGCCGGAAAAACGGAAACGGAAAAAAAATTTAGCCGGAAAACGGAAATGGAAAAAAATTTGCCTGCGGAAAACGGAAAGTTGACACCCTAGTCACAATCATCTAACTCCGCGCCATATCAAACTCCTTAGAGGCAGGATTGTAAAATCGCAGCTGCATAATACAATAAGAACCCCAAAGAACATTGTAGGCCCAATATTCGTTTTTTTTTGTTCACACTCATTTTCCATCCTTAAATGGCAACATAATTTCCATTCCTCTCAGCATCATAAATATTCCATTCCATCCAGGTGAAGCACAGCTCCGCCTACTGCGTGTACGCCGATTACCTCGAAAATTTGATAAAATTGATCTCAACCAGACGAAAATTAACTCGCGGGAAGAAAAAGAGCGAAAATAAAGTCAATGGCGGGCGGAAAGCGGTAAATCTACTTATGGCAAAGTGCCAAAGATTGTACGAAGCTGCGTGCGACAGATTCCCGGCACAATTGGCAGTGTGGCACAAGCGCATCGATTTTGGAAAAAGACAGAAACAGTTTAACGTGGTCAGCGGTGTTTATGCCGCTGTGCTACAGGTTGGATTCCTCGTTGTTTGTAACATTTGAGTTTTCTGTTGATTAGGGTTGATCAATGATAGTAGTCATTTAAAAAGCGACATGGCGCTTTTTACGTTGGAGTTAGCGCTAAGCGCCAGTGCTACTCCCCTTCGTTCTTGGCGCCCACAAAAAAATAGCGCCAAGGCGCTTTTCATGGGCATTGCACCGATAGCGCCACGGGAAAATTGCTCCAAGCACAAAAAGCGCCATGGCGCTTTTACATCACTAATTACTGAGAGAAAAGCCCGATGCTATGTGCTTGTCTACTTGAAAACGACAACAAAACTGAAAAAAAACAAATTCCCAAATTCTCTCACAACTCGCAGCTGCACCCGTGCGACGTTTCCCTCATTTTGGCAGCGAGCCAATTCGAGTTTGAGCAGCGCCAGTCCGTCCAGAATGCGCGGGTAATTTTGCACCGAGCGCTGAGACAGGCGGAAGTCCGCCGTAAATTGGATGTGTGGCCTGCTTTGGTGTCGCTCGAAGTTGATTTTGCAGAAAGGTTTGTCGTTTTGATGTTTGGCGGCGTGTTGTCCATGTTGAAGCTGAAAAAAAAACGATGAAATTTACAATGCATAAGTTTCATTTTGAATGAAAACGTTAGTCATGATAAAATTTCAATATTGACAAATTACATAAGTCGTAAGTTACTTAAAATAACAAAGCCTCGCTAGCTCACCTTTTTGTCGTTTTGTTAATGGCCATGTGGAAATTGGCACTTGTCAATGTTCATATGAATCAATTATGACTGGTGTCGTAGAAAGCGCAACCAGTACGTTGGAGAGCACAAAGGCGACTTATTTATACATCAAACTTCATCCATTTTGTCAAATTGTCGTCACATCAAATCCATGCGAATACCCCTTCACATTTTATCTCACACAGACTAAACGATCGCCGCCAAATTCTGCTGAAGGGCGACACTTTGCCAACAAAAACCGACATTGAGAGTACAACAATGGAAGAAAAATCGAATCGCTCGGAGGCGCCGGTGAGCTCGAATAGCTCGCCTTTGGTGGCGCAGTTGGACAGTGCGCAAGAGGAGGCTGTCTTGAATTTGGAACTTGCGAAAATCGCACTTGAAGAGGGGGAGAATTGCGTCGCTGATTCTGCTGAGGTCAGTGCGGTGTGAAATTTCGATGTTGACAGTTGGGCTTCTTTTATTGACCAATGGTCGAATCAAATGCCTTCAAAAATGAGGTGGATTCGCTTTTTCAGTGAAAATTAGTTTTCTGGATATCAGTGGAGCTACTGTCGATTATTTTTCTGCTAATATTTGTAAAATGTAAAAAGAATTCAATATTCCATGATGAAATTCACAACATCAAAATCGATTTCCAAACCTTGAACACACCCACATAAAATTCCTTTCATCAGCTGATAGCCTCTGTGTGGAGGGACGTGCGGCACAGAAAACTCGCCCAGCTGTGGGCGCAACAATTGCTGCATCGATTAGCAGACCTCAGTTCCTGTGAAGTCGCCTGGCTGTGCTTGGTGTGTTTTGGTTTTTGATTTGCATATGCAATGGTGGATTTGCAAGGTCATTTGCTCGGCGGCACTGTGGTAGTAGGTCAAATTTAGATTCTGCCCCATCATGTTTCCAAAATTAAAACTGGTTCCCATCCCAATTCAAAGCATGCTGACGAGTAACACAACGTATAATTGTACACATACTTCATACAAGCTTTGTACGTTGCGCTGCTCATACCGCTATAATTTGTTTCAACATTGCAACTTTATTGCAAGATGATTCAACTCTTTTGGAATTGAACATCGTTCGTCGGCTCCTCAGCGAGCTTTGAATTGGGATGGGAACCAGTTTTCATTTTGGAACCATGAAAATTAGGTGTGGCCACAATAGAGCGCAGGGACGTAGCCAGGATTTTTGAGCGGGGGGGGGGCGGATTGTATACGGAGCCCGGCGAACGGGGGGGGCGGCGCCCCCCCCCCTAAAATTTTGCCTCTGTAGTAAGGGAATAGCGCCATGGCGCTGGCGCCATTCGTAGGCGTAACGCCATGGCCCTGGCGCCATTCGTAGGCGTAACGCTATGGCGCCACTGGCATTGGCATTGGCGCCAAAACGGCTGTATGTCTCTGTATCTCAGGCATATACAGCGACAGGGACCGGAATTTAGGTTTTTTTACGGGCTTTGAGGCCGCGGATACTGGTAAACTGAAAATATATGTTGTGTGCCGGTAAAATGCGCGCTTGCGCGCAAAATTTTTTCAAACTGCGACCAAATCGTCTTCTGGAAGTGCCATTTCTGGCACATTTTTTGGTCCGGCCCGGGAAGGGGGGGGGCGGCCGCCCCCCCGCCCCCCCCCTGGCTACGTCCTTGATAGAGCGAGAACTAGAGTTCAAACTGAAAATCGTGGATCCCGAGAAAAATTCGGGATTTTGTGGTCCCGATCTCGAAGCCACAGTCCCGATCCCGAGAAGTCTACATGGGCACCGGGTTTTGGTCGCGCAAATAGTTATTACACGCTTTACTTTGCACCATTTTTCAGGTTGAAAATGCTTCCGAAAAGTCCATTGACAGTGAAAATCTGGATGATTTAATGGAAATTGATAGTATGCGATCCAAGGAAGACCGCGATTCAAAACGTCGCGCTATTTTGGATAATCCCACATCAAAATTTTCCGCCAAAAATCGAAGTCAGATTGAAGTTTTCGAGCGTGCCGTCAGCCAATTGCACACAGAAAAAATGTGGCGATTTTATTTGGAGTTTTGCCAGAATCTTTGCCAAATTCAGTTGACGCAGGATATTGGTGCGTTTTGATTTGGATATTTCTTGTTTTGCTTGTTGCTCAGTCCAAAAAAATTGAGTACGCATTTTTACTTGGGTACTTATCCAAGTGCCATATTTACTCGAATAATTTCCTCCTTTTTTGATAATCCCCCTTGAAAAATTCCTTCCACAAGTCATATGATGAATTTATTGTGAAAAATCTGAAAGTTCTGACGAAATAATAATTCCCCCTTGAATACTTCAGCCCTCGAAATCGAATAGCTCCCCCCTCCAAAAAGTCTGACGTGAAAAATTTTTCCACGGGGATTATTCCAGTAAATACGGTACGGACGTTTTACATGTAATATGAACATCACTCAGTAAATTTGGCTACGTTAACATTTACACGCTTTTTTGTGCGCAGATGTGCATCTACTGCATTATCTAGATGTGTTATGCCGTTGTGTAAGTACAAATTTGACGCACGATTTATTTGATTCCGTATGGATTTTAGTTCACAGGTTGGCTTTTAATTTTTGCTACTTCTCAACATCTATTGTTGTAAAATGTTTCTTTTCAGTCACAAAACGGATCTTGAAAATTGGCAGATCTATGTCCAAAAATTCGGTTCGGTCATGTCACGATTTTTGGAGATTTTTCCACATGATGGCCACATTTATGGCAAAAATGTGACATTGCACTGGGAAAAAGTTCTCGCTGAACAGCCGGACTTTGTCAACATTGAAGCTGAAAAGAAAACCATCAAGAAGATGTTCAACGACGGTCTTCGCAGGGTTAGCGGGCCGGTTTTTTTGTATATTTTTCTCACACATATTTTCTGTGTGGGCGCATTCAAACTGCTAATCGTTGAAGAACTTGATTCGTTGCCAAAAAATGTAATCCAAACTAAACTTGAGGCGAACAACGGGCATTTTGATTTATCCCTCATCGAATAAATCCCTGTAAAAATCACCCGAAGGAATGTAACACCACTACGGAATTATAAAAAAATGTCGTATGCATTTGAATAGTACCAGACGTTGACGTATAGCCTATCATTTCTTTCTTGAAAATTTGCCACATTTCGGAAATCGCGTTTGCCACTTCTCAGCTACCCGAGAACGAGTGTGGTCCTCTGTGGTTGGCTGCACTTGACTGGACATTTGCCAACGAACAATCACTGAGCCGTAGAAATACTTTCATTCAATCGGCACTGGTGCTGTGCGGCGATTTGACTCTGAAGAAACGTTATTTGCATTTGGCACTGAGCCAAAAATGTGTCGATCAAGAAAAACAGTTCAAAAATGCGGCCGATGCGTACAAAAATTTACTCACTGCATTGCCTGTTCCTGAGGAGTGTTTTACTCTTTACCTAGAATGGCTGCAAGAAATTTTGGAAGGGTGCCAGAGTGATAAATTGAAGGCTGCTTTGCAGGTGGAAATTGCGCAGGTGTGCAAATTAAACTTTTATACCTTTTCACTGTGTTTTCATTTTTTAATATATTTTTTTAACGCTGCCGTTCTCTGCAGGCGCACGAAAAATTTATCTATGAGCACGGTCAGACATCTATTCAAAGTTGGATTTCCTATGCAAAATACGCTATAGAGAATAAAAATGTGAAGTTGATGTCCGTGTTGAGACAGAGAGCTCTGGCGAATTTGAACAATTCATTGACGCAGCCGTTTGTGGAAATGTGGACGAGAGTTTTTGTGAATTGACAAATAAAAATTCCGATGATTCCTCACTTAACGGATAAATTTTTTTGTTGCTTTAGTTTCCTTTTAAAATTATTTTGGGAGTTCCATTCTAAAAGTTCACAAGCGCCAAATCCAGAAAAATCGAGTTAAGCATGGATTTGACCTCCACGTATAGTTTTTCACATTTTAGAAAAAAATCAGCGTTTTAGTCCATTTCGTTCCCGAGATACAGTGGTACCGTTTTTCAGAAAAATCACAATTTTCACATAGAAAGTGCACATATCCATCTCAGATCCCCTATGAAAAACAGGACTTTCATTTCGTAAGTGCACATATCCATCTCGGACCACCGGAGTTTCATTTCATAAGTGCACATATCCAAAAAAAATTAGGTCGAAAACCAAATAACCTAAAATTTTTGCGATTTCATGGTTTTTTAGTTTACAACATAATAGTTTTATTTCCAAAAATGCACGCGTGCTTCGGCGCGGCCGCGAAGAGCTGGCCGGAATTCCCATACAAAAAAAGTTTCATTTCCAAAAATGCATACGTGAATTTCCAAATCTATTTTGCACTATAAATCAAATATGCGAGCATATATTGATCTGAAAATTTAGGTAGAGGTACTTTCAGACACGGGCTTTGCAGTGATGTGATTCGTTTTATACTGATGCACTGTTCAGAAGTTATCCAACATTTAATTTCAAATGTTCAGATTTGTTCCCAATTTTGGGTGACTTACAAAATCTCACATAACTCCCTAAATATTTCCCGGCCAACAAAATTTGTGATTACAAAAATTGTAGAGAAATGTCGGATCTATCTGAAAAGTGCGGGGCAAGCGTCGTCCCCCAAACCTAGCGCCGTCGGGCAAGCGTCAAACTTTAAAATGCGATTTTGAAAAATCGAAAAATTTGGATATATGCATTTTTAGAATGAAACTCCCCATTTGGTTGTTCAGTACGCCTTGAAATATAAATAGTTATCTATTACTATTCAAACGTGACGGAGATATTTTACATACAAAGATTTCTGGCACGTTGCCAGTTCTTCAACCATTAGTCTGCACTAGAGTGGGTGCGAGAATCTCCGGACGGTACAATATATTTTTTTTGTCGGTTACGATCGAACAGTTTTGTGCACATCAACATTTTTGAGAAATGTGTAAATGATGTTGTTTCAGTTTGTTGAATTACCTATTATGTTGGCGCACCGATCAAATAAAAAATTTTATTACGATATCGTCTGTGTTGCAAATACGAAACAAATCACGGAATAAACATCGAATCACGATCCTTCATGCCACAGGATCGGCACTTCATATACCTCGCTCCATCAGAAAATCACACCGATAAACCCTTTTAAACCAGCCCTATACATTTGTAGCTTAGGAAAGCTTGAGTAGTGATGCGAAAAACGCCAACACTTTGGAGCCAGGCGCCATGGGGCGTTACTGACCCCAGCGCCAAGCGCCAATAACGCCACTGCAAGATGGACCCAAACACCATGGCGCTTTTTGATTTGGCTCTAGCGCCAGGTGCCAGTGCCGTGGTGCTTTCGCATCACTACTCACTAGCACCAAATTTTGAATAAAATAATTATCAGTTGCATTTTTGCGTATTTATATAAAATGCTCATTCATTCAAATTTTTCAATCCTCCGCATATGTATCTCGTTATACAGTATTTGTGTTTTTGTCTCAACCAAGAGCTACAGAACCAACACAGCAAATAATGTGCTCGTGAAGTGCACTGAAGTTGTCTGAAGTGCCCCTTGTGATCACACTTCAGACCCTGATCACGCCTGATCACCAGGCACTTCACTGCTCGTGATCACACTTCAGAGCCTGATCACGCCTGATCACCGTTGGAATGCACTTCACCGACACTTCATGGATTTGTTTACTTAATTGTTTACAGAAATAAAAAAATCAGTAATTCGTGAAGTGCGTTGAAGTGCCTGCGGGCGTCTGTGTGAAGGCACTTCACCGCAGATCACGGCAGATCACCAGCACATTTTTTGCTGTGCAACAGCACTAGTGATGTAAAAAGCACCAGGCTTTTGGCGCCAAGCCCCATGGCGATTTTCTTCATCATCGCCAACAAGCTCCAATAACACCACAGCTAGTGATGTAAGCGCCATGGCGCTAGCGCCAAAGCAAAAAGCGCCATGATGCTTTTGGCGCTTGCCGCCTTTTTGCTGTGGCGCTTGGCGCTGCACTTTTGAAAAAAGCGCCATGCCGCTTTTGGCGCTTAGCGCCATTTTGCCGTGGCGCCATTGGCGCTGGACTTTGGAAAGCGCTTTTGGCGCTTACGTCCTGGCGCTTTTTACATCACTTACCACAGCATAATAGCGCCAAGCACAGCAAAAAATAGATCTGTGAAGCGTGTGGAAGCGGGCTGGATGCGCGTGAAGCGGCGCCAATCCACACGCTTCCACACGCTTCCGTTAACATCACGAGATTCTGGGTGAAGTGTCTTCCACACGCTTCACCTAGCTTCACCGCGCGCTTCACGCGCATCCAAACTAGTGGAAGACACTGCTTCCACACGCTTCCCCCGCGTATAAATTTGCGTGGGAGCGCCATATTAAGAAGCGTGAAGTGGCTTCACGCATTTCTTTGTTAGGTGTGTGGAAGCGCTGGCATGCTTGGTGAAGCGTTCGGGAAGTGTTGCCGTGACGACACTTCCCGACGCTTCACCGCGCATCCACACACCCATTTTTTGCTGTGAAGCGTCATGGCGCATTTCCATCAATAAACAACGTTCCTGTCACACTCAGTTCCAGTCCACCAAAGTCGGATAAATGTCAGCTGTGCCAGTGACCACCGTTGCGACTGCCGACAGGCTTGGCACCGTGCCAGCTGTAGTGCTGTTTGGCTGGGGCGGCTGCGATGACAGACACTTGGCTAAATATTCCAGGATTTATGAGGATTTGAGGTTGGGCTTTTGCATAGTTTCCACACGTTTGATTTTCGCTTGACAGATTGTTGTTGGCCCTTTGTACGTTTTCGAATTTCTCGAGAAGCGTGTACTTCAGTACTCTGTGAATACGTTTTCGTTTCCTCCGAAAAAGTACAGGTAATCGTTTTTACGCTTTCTTTTTTACATTACTTCAGTACAGAAAAATTTCTTCAGATAGCCTATTGTATAAGCTTTATTAAAGTCATTCATGGGAAAAAAGCTTAAAAGAATGCAAAATGGCCAAGAAAATGTGTTTAAGTGCCTACAGTTCCTTTTCCTGCACAACCCTTTTCTAAACGTTGCCTTTATCTATACGCAGATGCAATACGCTGCGCTACACCCTGTCATCGGGCCTGGCGCAAATTTTCCCGTCTAGAACAAAACAGTTCACAAATACCATACAGGAAGCTCTATTTGGCACCGGTCCAAATGCCCTGGTGCCGGCTGGCAATGCACGAGCCCAATTTTTGGTTACTTGTTGATATGTTTTTGACATTTGCGTGTTGGAATCAATATATTTTGTGCGAGGTGATAGAAAAAAGTAACTGGTTGCCTGTCGCAGATACACGCTTTCAGCAACAATGGCGCGCGTGCAGCGTGGCACTTTTTGCGCTCACTAAACCACGCCCACCGGGACAAGGTGACCGCCGTTGTTTTTGACAGGTCAGTTTGATGCGTATTTTTGTTGGAAAAATAATCAAATTTTGTGTACTTGGCTGGTTTGTCGGGTGAAATAGGTATTTGTCTGCTGAGTTATGAGCTTTTGTCCCGGTAATGCCATCCCTGCACCGCCAAGCGGCATCGGTCATCGGTTATGTGCACCCGCTGCCGCTAATCCCCAGCCCGCTAGTGACGTATGCTCCCCATACATTACTATCGGGTTTACATGACTGTCGGGTAGAATTACATGTGTGGCGGGTCTACATGACGGGTAGAATGACATGAATGACTGTTCTAAATGACGAGCAGGTTTACATGACTAGTGGCAAAGGGTCGCAGCTGTTCAATGGCGCCAGCAGTTCCACCGTCATTATATGTTACGTATACAAGCTAGCGCCGCATGTTCATTGCGTTTTACTATTGTAAATACACCTGTGCAAATATGTATACCGTGATAAAGGGTGTTTCTTACAGCGGACCAGCGTCTTGTTCGATTTGGCAGACGGCCAAGGCGCTCAGCTACTCCTTTGGACCCCCGTCAAAAGTTACACATTCTTCACTTTTGCTGTCGCATTCTAGAGTTAATTTCTGGCTTTATGTTTCCAGCGACGTTTGGGCTCTTTGATGCAGTTTGTTGGCGGTTTTTGTTTGGCACTGGTATACATTTTCGCTGATTGGTTGAGTCAATTGGGCGGAGTCTCTGCGGGCACCAGGGATCTGCATTCCAAATTGATGCAGGTGTGTGTGTGCGATCGGGTGGGCGCGCCAGCGCCATCCCTTGCTGCCGAGGGAGGGCGCAAGCGACCCACCCATAATATGGTCAGACACACCAAAATGCGGAAATCGCAAATTTAAAATCGCAATAACTTCGGAACGCAATGCGCTAGTGCAGAACCGACTGCACCGTTAAAAAGCCCGTGTCGAAAAGTACCACCATGCAAATTTTCAGATTCAACGGTTGAGTTCGGTAGAAGTTATTACGCATTTTCTTTTTCAAGTAGTGTTCTTGTTGTTGTTGTTCTTGTTCTCCCGAAAATCTTCAAACTGCAATAACTTCCTTGAAACACGACCGATTTTCATGGTTGATGGCTCATTTGAAAGAGAATATGATGCCATTTCTTATTTTCGGGATTTTTTTTCACAGGCTCCGCCCACTTTGGTACGGTATCTGTTTGAAATTTTCAAACCTCAATAAATTTAAAATTTGAATACAAATGGGGCAATAAAAAAAATTTGTTGATGTGTGCCATGACTAGAGCTTTCAAATGAGCCAATTTTTGGCATTTTTGGTACAGATTTACAAAAGTTATTCAAGTTTGCTTATTTTGTGTAAAATGCGCAAACATGCCTGAACTACTGCTTCATGTGATACTGAGCATGTGACCTTGCATGCTGATTACTATCAGGTCATAAATGTCTAGTGGTTGATGTCAAGTCAAATGTCAAGTTATAAATGTCAAGTCAAATGTCAAGTGATAAATGTCAAGTGATAGATGTCTAGTGATAAAATATTAAGTGATAAAATATCAAGTCAAATATCAAGTGATAAATGTCAAGTGGTAGATTTCAAGTGAAATGTCAAGTGATAATTGTCAAGTGATAAATTTCAAGTGAAATGTCAATTGATAAATGTCAAGTGATAAGTCAAATTTCAAGTGATAACTTTCAAGTCAAATGTCAACTGATAAATTTCAATTGAAATGTCAAGTTTAATGTCAAGTGATAAATGTCATGTCAAATGTCAAGTCAAATGTAAAGTGATAAATTTCAGGTGAAATGTAATGTCAAATGTCATGTCAAATGTCAAGTGACACATTTCAAGTCAAATGTCAAATTTAATGTCAACTCATAAATGTCAAGTCAAATATCAAGTCATATGTCAAGTCAAATTTCAAGTGATACATGTCAAGTCAAATTTCAAGTGAGAAATGTCAAGTCAAATGTAAAGTGTAATGTCAAGTGATCAAATATCAAGTCAAATGTCAAGTTATAAATGTCAAGTCTAAAGTCAAATGTCAAGTGATAAATGTCAAGGTGAATATACAGTGATAACTTTCAATTGAAATGTCAAGTCAAATGCCCAGTGATAAATTTCAAGTGAAATGTCAAGTAATAAATTTCAAGTGAAATGTCAAGTCAAATGTCAAGTCAAATGTCAAGTTAAATGTCAAGCTTAATGTCAAGTGATATTTAAATGTCATGTCAAATGTCAAGTTTAACGTCAAGTGATAAATTTCAAGTGAAATGTCAAGTTTAATGTCAAGTGATAAATGTCATGTCAAATGTCAAGTAATATGTCAAGTAACGATTTTCAGGTGATACCTGTCAAGTTGTTTATGTCAAGTGAAAACTATCAGGTGAAAAAATGGCAAGCAGTTCATGTCAAGTCATAAATATCAAGTGATGCCATTCAGTCATAAATGTCAAGTGGTTTATGTCAAGTTATTGTCAAGTGGGT
Organism: Sphaerolaimus hirsutus; assembly: GCA_964036195.1. Lineage (NCBI taxonomy): Eukaryota > Metazoa > Nematoda > Chromadorea > Monhysterida > Sphaerolaimidae > Sphaerolaimus > Sphaerolaimus hirsutus. The sequence continues at coordinate 12,513,414 of OZ038453.1, read as the reverse complement.
AATTTCAAGTCATAAATGTCAAGTGATAACTTTCAGGTTCTAAATGTCAGGTTGAAAATCTTTTGAATCTTAGTATTTGGCTTCTTCTTGACTATTGATTGTATTGCTCACTGCCACATTTGGCATTTGCTTGATTTGCAATAACTTATAAACTTTTGGGCCTGTGGCCCTCAAAAAGAAGTATATCTGATAAAAAATGGCTAAAGCCAACAAAAAGTGGACACTGCACCTAACCATGTGTATGCTTTTGAATGCACAAAAGTAATATATCATATACCATGCCATTTTCTGATTGAGCTATCAAAAGATGTATATCAAGGGAAGTGTACACAAATGCTAATAATATAGGCTATCAACACAGCAAACTGCATCACAAGAAACAATTTCACCAAACTTTTGCGTGGCAGCGTGAGCTTTTTGTATCTTTAATGTTTGCAGCACTTTGACACAGCTCACGCTGCCATGCAAAAGTTTGATGAAATTGTTTCTTGTGATGCAGTTTGCGCTGTGTTGATAGCCTATATTATGGCATGGTATATGATATATTACTTTTGTGCATTCAAAAGCATACACATGGTTAGGTGCAGTGTCCACTTTTTGTTGGCTTTAGCCATTTTTTATCAGATATCATTTCTTGTGGTTATAAATCGTCCATTTTTTGCGTGCCAGTAGTTTTAAGGCATCGTGTAAGATATTGAAAGTTTAGATTGTTGCTATCAACTAGGCCACAATTTGTACACAGCAGCATTCTTTTATGGCATTTTGATTGCCATCCCTTCAACCCCCAAATATGCACAATAATGTCCCAAAAATTGCCCATTCATTATAAATATTACCCAACTTTTCATACAGCTGGACTTTCTACCTGAAAAGCAACTAATCACGGGTTTAGAAGGTTTTGGACCTTTGAGTGGTTGGATATTAGATTATTTCAGTTGTGGGAAGCTGATTGTAAAATACACAATATGTCTGTTTGTATGTGAGAGTTAGGATGGAGTAAAAAATTTTAATTTGAAAATTCTGTGTTTGAATACTTTTTGAAATGTACTCTGCTCTTAACAAACTATGTCTTTATTTTTCTTGTGTTTTTTTGGCAAAATTGATGCAGGGGGGTAATGTGATAGATGCAAAGCTGAGAATTCCTAATTGTGGTCTGTGGATAAAAATTGTCATGGCAAGATAGATACCTAGGTAAATAGTTGGAAAATGGGTGACTCCATATTCCCTTCAGTAAACCCCCGGAAGCAGCTGTATTTGTACTCGGATGGCGATGAGATTTGCACATCCAGTTCAATAGAAAGATTCGCTTTTGATCAGAGAGTAAGGGCTCGAGATGATACGATCCGGCTGTGCAAAATGGACTGGGATTCTGCACATTGCACTCACCTGATTCACAAGTTGTGGTTTTGTTTTAGTTTGATTTTGATGATAGAAAGATCTGGTGCCAGTTTCAGACACTGTAAAATGTCAATTCTCATGCAAAGTGTCAAAAGTCATCTAAAATGCCTTTTGACACATCGCATGACATTTTACAGAGCATTTTACATGGTCTGGGACTCCCCGGGGTGGCTTATTAGGGGGTCTACAACGGTTTCTACCTAAACTCCTTTTTTGATTTTGTTGCGCGTGGGTATAGCAGATGTTTTGCTGAAACTGGGTGTAAAACCCCGAAAGGCTACCCAAAGACATTAAGGTGAATGGCAACTGAAAAATTTAACAGAGTTTTCACAAAAGAATTTTCAACTTCGCGTGCTGACCGCGAAAGTTCTGAAAGCAACCCCCAATGCGGAATTCTAAAAAATTTTGTTGTGATAAAAGACCGTATTTCCTCGAAATACCCCACTCGAATTAACCACCCTCGAAATACCCCCATCTTGAATAAGGTACAACATATACCGTATTACCTCGAATTATCCCCCCCTTGAATTAACCCCCCCTCTCGAATTAACCCCCCCTCAAAATGGGCTGGGGAAATAATAAACCCCCCCCCTCGAAATACCCCCCCCCTTCGGAATGATGTACGTCATGTACATAATAAATACGTCATGTACGCAATGTACATGATGTATATTACTGTTAATTTGCATTGCATACACAAGTTTGTGTAGTTATCTACGTTTTTATGTCCAAATATATCCTGTTTGGACACATGTATTACCTATTTTGGGTACGCAAATGCCTACCATTTACTACGATCCTTACGAAAATTTCTGACGAAATAATAAAACCCCCCCTCGAATAAACTCCCCCCTCGAATTAACCCCCCCTCAAATTTTGCTGGCGAAAAAATAAACCCCCATGGGGGTATTTCGAGGTAATACGGTATGCAATGTTTACATGATGTATCAAATGGGGGTCAATTTGCACCGCAGCTACAGCCTGGTTTGTATAAAGAGCTGGTCAACAAAAATGGGATTTCAAATTTAAAGAATGAAATCAATTTTCATTCCACCACAGTAGTTTGGTAGTTGGTAGAGTCCACCCACAAAGTTGGGGCATGCCACTGCTATCAGAATGCAGCCCAACATTTCTTTACAGAAACCCCCAGGGGGGACCCCTGTAGCTGCTTTGAGGTGACCACAGGGGTGCCTCCCGTAAAAAGTTCAGCCGGTCAAAATGAATGGGATATTCAGTGAAGCAGCCACTTCAATGTGCACTGAGGGGCACCACATTTTTACTGGTGCTGGTTAGGGTTCAAACGGGATTGACTTTTCGGGATCGGGATCGGGATCGGGATTCACTTTTTGAGATTTCGGGATCGGGATCGGGATCGGGATTGGGGTTTCGGGATCGGGATCGGGATCGGGATTGGTTTTTTGAGATTTCGGGATCGGGATCGGGATCGGGATTGGCCGGGATTGGGGTCACGGGATCGGGGGCGGGATTGGGATAGGCATTTTTCCGGGATCGGGATTGGGTTCTAGGGATAGATATTTTGGCCATTTTTCTGGCATTCACAGTTGATCATAAAGGTCTCAAAACACTGTTGGATGCCAGAAAAGCGGCATAAAATTGACGCTGGGGGTTTGCATCCACTTTTTTGCATGCAAAAGCGTCATTATTTCACTTTTTATAATTTCCACTTATTTTTCCGGGATCGGGATCCCGGACTTGTGAGTTTCTCGGGATCGGGATCGGGATTTGAAAACTTTCGGGATCGGGATCGGGATCGGGATTGGTATTTTTGAGATTTCGGGATTGGGATCGGGATTGGGGTTTCGGGATCGGGATCGGGACTGGTAAATCCCGGAATTTCACGGGATCCGGGATCGGGATCGGGATCCCGTTTGAACCCTAGTGCTGGTGCCAGTACAACTTTTTTAGATGAAAAATGTTGATTGTTTGATTGTTGAAAAACTGTTGTTGACAAGGGAGGCAGAAAGATGTGCCTGCCACATGCATCATCCAAATTTGGTCCCCATCTGTGCAGGTTTGAAAATTTGGCGCACCTCAATGGAAATTGAAGTGACTGCTTCACAGAAGGAAATCCCATTCATATTGACTGGCTGGACGTTTTATGGGAGGCGCCCCTGTGGTTAGGGTTCAAACGATATATCGTATCGAATATCGGATATCGACCACTTTTTAATATCGAATATCGAATATCGATATCGAAAATTTTGAAAAAATATCAAATATCGAATATCGATATTGAAAATTTTGAAAAAATATCGATATCGAATATCGACCATTTTTTCGATATATCGAACCTGTATTGTGTCCCCAAATTTACTTTTCATTTTCATTTTGAGATGTTTATGGTTGATCTGATGTGCTTATAGTATTGTATTTGATGAGTAAAAGTACAGTATTTATAATGTCATTGTTGTTGGAGTGCTAAATTTGAAGCCAGAAAACGCTGATATACTTTTTTTTGCAACATGCCCTTAAGCAATTAGGTTAGGATGAACTGTAATATCTACCAATTGTTATTTGTCTGATACACTTTGATTCATCATGTTTTTCTTCTATTTTCTACCATTGAGTGATGTAAAGCTTGTTAAAATCACTTGCACCATTCAAATTTCAGTAAAGAGATGATTAAACATGTGTGCAACCACATGAAAATACAATATGCCACTTGAAATATGCCTTGCTATACCAAAAGCATATCGCAATATTGAATATCGAAAATATCGAAATATCGAATATCGACCATTTTTCAATATCGAATATCGACCATTTTTCAATATCGAATATCGATATCGAGGTTCCATATTGTATCGATATCGAATATCGAGTTTCAGAAAAAAATATCGAATATCGAATATCGATATCGAAAATTTTAAAAAAATATCGAATATCGATATCGAAAAGTCATATCGTTTGAACCCTACCTGTGGTCACCTCAAAGCAGCTACCAGGGTCCCTCAGTGGTTCCTGTAGAGAAATGTTGGAGCTACATACTGATATCAGTGGCTTGCCCCAACTTTACTCTGGGGTGGAATGAAAATTGATTTTATTTTTTGAATTCGAAATCCCATTTTTATTAACCAGCTCTTTAGCAATGTACATTGATGCGCGTCCTTATATACAGTATACTATATACCTTATATACTATATACACTCTATTAGGATGACCCCCCTCCAATAAAGCAACCTCTCCAATAGTACGACCCCCGTTGGCACGTTGTGTAAGTATAAAGTGACCCTCTCCAATAATGTGACCCCCTCCAATAATGCAACCCCTTCCAATAATGCGACCCCCTCCAATAATGCGACCAAATAATGGCCAGTTTGCCAGAGCCAGCAGGCAATTCACAAGGGTATACATATTCTATATGCAATGGCAATATTTCTTTACAATGCCACGCTCATACTAGAGTTACATGAACAGTAGAGTTGTTGAGGTGTCGAAAAATACAATGCGACCCTCTCCAATAAAGCGACCCCTCCAATAATGCAACCCCCAAAAATGTGCTGAAAACAATTAACCAACAGTTGCCTTTTTGGAGCATTTATGGTACCCTATTTACCTAGTATGTTTATTACCAGTTATGGGTATTTATGTAAATACTTATTCTTTACCACTGAAAGATTCTTATATCACACAATTCGTATACATCACAACACTATGATCCTCTACAAAAATTCCTGGCGAAGTAATACACTACCGTGCAGAAAAGTTGGGACTTTTCTCAATAGAGAAATGGGAGGCCGTGGGTCCAAACACTTTTGTCACTTCCCAGTGACTTGTCTCTTGCCCAATTTTGAAGCAATTCGAGTATGTTGGGGTTTGAGGTTACTGAGGGCTACTGGTAAAAAAATTTGTTTGCTTGAATGATCCCCCAGGCCAGAGATAAGGGGGGGGTTCATAAAAAGGTGGTTGATGAAAATAACTAAAATGGTTGATTTGGATTAGGGATGGCACAAAACTGTTTTTTTTAATGACCCTGTTTTTTTAAAAGCCCCCAGATATGGTTATGGGTCTACACATACAGGTATATCAGTACTCTGTGATGTTAAATATAGCCATAGAATAGATGTGGGGCCATGGGATAGCATTATAAGTGGTAATTTCTGTCAAAAATACCCATTTTTTGTCGACTTGTTACGGATATTGCCTTTTGTCGAACACGAGTGACTTCAAGTGAAGTTCAACATGGAATAGTCTTAAATAAGGTTGTAAGAGAAGGGTAATACATTGAAAGTGATGCTACACACTGTAGAGGTATGTGGGAGCACATTGGCTGGATATTATATACTACACTAACATATCACGGCTTATTATTACACAATAGCATGAACAAATGAAAGCTTTCACACTAAAACTGCCTCAAAACCAATTAAAACAACCACAAATGGTAATGTGTACGTGAAATTGCGCGCTTGCGCGCAAAATACCTAGTGCTTAGTACAAAAAAATTTCGCTGTTGTTTATAAAGAAAACGGTTTCGATGCCTCTGTTTTTTTAAACTTTTAAAAAAAAACAGTTTAAAAAAACACGTGCCATCCCTAATTTGGATGATTGAGTGCATGACAAATATATTTTTCTGGCAATGGATGCAAAACTGGGCCTCCACACGCTAGTTGACATCACATTTTTCGCATGTAAAATGTCAACTCAGAGTCAACTGAAATTTTTCTCAGTTGACTCTAGTTGACCCCGTACACAGTAATGATAATGTCAACTATTAAATTTGGGCAGTACAGATATTTGTGTCACTGGCCGAGTCAACTAAAGCATACGCGTATGTTTTTTTGCGTACGCGTATGTTTTTTTGGCATACGCGAACGCAGAAAAATGTACGCGTATGTTTTTTTGCGTACTTATACAAATGTTTGCGTACGTGTACACAATTTATGCCTTTTGAATTGCCAAAAGTGTAAAAGTGAAAAAGTTAATGATGAAATGTGGTGATAGTGATGTATTTTTTTATGTTTTCTTGCGTACACATACACAATTTGCAGTAATTTATTTATTTTGAATTGCCAAAATAGGATAACTTGAAAGGTTAATGATGAAAGTGGTGATAGTGATGTATTTTTTCATGTGATAGTGATGTATTGTTGCCTTTTAAATGTTGCTTTATATTTCATGTAATTTACTGTTGTTTCCAGACACAATTTGTATAAAATAAAAATTTAATTTCTTTTTGATTTACATTTTCATTTAACTACTTTATTTAATGTAATAAATTGAAAAATCACAAGCTCAAATGATTTAATGTATAATTACTATTACAATTACATTCTGCCAACAAATCACAAAAAGTGAGTAACAAGACAGCAAAATAAAAACAAAGTATTTTAAGCAACTAAAACAACAGGATACTTGGGTTGACTGACAAGTTAAAAATTTTTTAACCAGATAATCTTTACATATCAAATTTTTTTAAGGAAAACAAACAGGAGATTCATTTTAAACTTGAATAATTTGGAGATTGAAAATAGCAAACATGAAAACTTTAATTGTTGCATTTTTGCACATATTTTCAAAAAAATTTACAGCTTTTGACACAACTTTTTGAAATTTTTATTTTGAAAATTCAAGGTAAAAAAAAATTCAAAATTTAGTTATTCTTTAAAAGTTGCACTTTTGTGTCTAACAAAGAATTCATATATGCTATCTATTTACTATTAACAACAAAACAAAAAGTTTCCAAATTATTATAAAAACAAGCACATTCAAATCTTTCCAAAAATTCAAAAATACTCAAAAATCATCGCAAAATACCAAACAAAACCACTAATTCCAGAAAACATTCAAGCCATTTCACTTCAGACACCGCCCACTGCTGCCACTCTCCTGAAAGTATCAATAGAGTTAAGAATGGATTAGTCTACAAAATGTCAACTTATATATTGTTTACTTCACTACTATGCCCCACACAGGCTACTTGACAATGACAGAAAATGTCAACTGTTTCCTGTCCCAATCCAAAGCTTGCTTTTCAATTCCTGAAAGCAAGCTTTGAATGGGGATCAGTTTGGTTTGGGACTTTACATTTGGTGTCGATGTCAACTAGCCTGTGTGGGCCCTTTTTTAATTATGAGGTGGAGCCAACCACTTACACACACACTCAAACTTATATAAGTTGACATTTTCAATCTATAAATATAACTATAAGCAACATAAATGACAACATGCAACCATAAATGTCAACTTATCTGTGTTTACATTTGCAGTTGACATTTTCATTTACAGTGTTCATTGAATTGACTTTTTGGCTGTTTCAAAAGTTTCAATAAAAGTGAAAATCATGATCGAAAATGTCAACTGAGCTGAAAGTGTACGCTGCGTACGCTAGTATACGTTTTTTTTTCATTTCAGTTGACACAAGTGTTGTGCGTACGATGTCAAGTACCCAAAATCGTATGAAAACGTCAAAAAACGTATGCAAAAGTGCGTATTTCCAGCAGTTGACTCAGCGCTCGCCGACTTTCCAAAAGTAACTTTATTTATCCAATTTACATTCTATTTATACGAAATTTTAGGTACACATAGAGAAAAATAATGCGCATCTTTCATAGAAGAACTTTTTGCAAAGGAACAGTTCAAAAAAGTGTGAGAATTTTTTTTGTTCAAAATTTCCAAGTCAGTTGACATCGCGTTTTTTGTATACTATGAGTGCATATGCATATTGACATAAGCTACATAGACATTTTGTCAACTTCAAATTTTTTTCTACACTTCATGTGTTTAGTAAACAATGCTTTTCAATATTAATGTTCTGATTTTGTTGATGCAGAGGCAGCTGCACCAGATATTACTATCACAAGGGACACTACTTGGTGATTCTGTTCATTTCTGCAAGTGCTGATTTGTGTGTGCAGTATGTGCATCCTTAAATTTATTTTTACACCTATATTTTTTGCTATATTATCATTATTTTTTTTTAATTATTTTTATTTTTATTTAAATTTTATGTTTTTTTTTGTTTAAATGTTTTTACTTATATTTTAATGTCCATTTTTTTAAAAATTTTTTCTTAAAGTTTTATTATATTTATTTTCATGGGTATTTTATCTATTTTTTATTTTTCAATCATTTTTATTTTTTTATAAATTTTATTGTTTTCATTTTAATTTTTACTAATTTTTTTTATATTTTTACTTGAATTTTATAATTTTTATTATTATTATTATTTCATATTATAATTACTTTTTATTTATGAATTTTATAATTTTTATTTTTATTTTTTTCTTCCTATTTTTATAATTTTTTTATTTATATTTCAATTAAATTTTCCTTATTTAATTTAATTTTTTATGTTAATTAATTATGTTTTTTATACAAAAAGATACTGTATACTGGCAAGATTTCTGAGTTAATGAGTCAGATTTAAATGTTATGTCAACTGATCCATTTCTAGGTGAAATGAATCAGTTGACATATTTTTGTAAACTGTCAGTGTCAACTCATCAATTTTTTTTCAGAGTTAGATATTTAGGTGTTAAAAATTGAAAAAGCTGCCATTTTTGAAATTTCTTGTGTTACTTGCTTCAATAGTTTTAGTATATCAAATTTCACATTCAGTGCTGTCATAACTTGCCAGGAAAACTTTTTAAAATTATTGAAGTTTGAAATATTAAAAAATTCATATCTTTCTTTTGTGTTATGTGATTCTTTCAAAAAAAATACTGCTGTGTTCGCGTTTATTTTGCCTTTCATTTGGTTATGTTGGCATTATGATGTGATTCCATGTTGCGCGATGAAAAATAAATTTCCGTTTAAAGAAAAAGATTTTTTATTCTTTCAAAAAAATTTATTACAAATGAGAATTAGTACAGAAAAATTCACAGACATTTATAGTACATGAAACAACTATCTAATTAACAAGCATTCACACATGTAAACAATAAAAATTTTTTGAATATGGAACATGCAAATAGTTTTTCATTTGGTTATGCTTCACACAATATATGATAATTAGGTGTCAAAAAATCAGATTAATTATGGTCTATCACATAACACTCTTTAAATCACACAAACTGCATTGTAGAAAGCAGGGTCAACTTGTTTCTGAGAATGGATTTTTCCAGTTGACTTTTTCAATGAAATACATGAGCTAAATGCCAAAAATATGGGTTAACGTGTATGCTCTTTTAAAAAAGTCAAGTGGTGAGTGATTGCGTCAACTGAAACACTAGTTGACTCTGAGTTGACTCTGAAATGCGATGTCAACTAGCGTGTGGAGGCCCAATGTGCTAAAATAAATACATATCACAGTTCCCCATTTGCACTACCATCTCCTGTTCTAGCTTCAAAAATTCCCTGCTGATCACAGAGCTTAGCAACACAGTGTGGCAGTCACGATATTGAAAATTTTGAAAATGAATAGAGGCATTGAATACAGACTTTAAAATAAGAATCTGGGCAGCTATTGCCCAAAACAAGCAGAGTCCCAACTATTCTGAAACACAAACAAAGTGAGTGCATTATGTTACTCCACTAAGAATATATGCACATACAAACTTGAGGGCTGGCCATCCTGGGCACATGTAGCCAACCCCCCAGAGTACCCACGAATGGTATCTAGGGTTCAAACGGGACCAGTTTTTCCGGACCGGGACCGGGACCGGGACCAGAAAATTTCTAATGTCGGGACCGGGACCGGGACCGGGACTGGGGGGTCGGGACCGGGACCGGGATTGGCTTTTTTCAATTGTCGGGACCGGGACTGGGGGGTCGGGACCGGGACTGGGATTTGCCGAACCAGGTACCGGCACCGCGGTATTGTTTGAACTTTATTGGTATGTAATATCCAGCCAATGTTGTTCCACACTCCTCCACTGTGTGAAGGACCACTCTCAATGTATTAGCCTTTTCTTATAACATTATTCAAACAGTATTCCATTGCCATCTTCACTTGAAGTTGTCAATATAAATATGATGAAACGCAATGTACGCATGATTTTTTTGGGAGGGGGGGGGGTGTAGGTGCCAACGCCATGGCAGTATTGGCGCTGGCGTTGGCGCCAACGTCTACAATATAGGTTTCTTTATATACCAATATTTTGTACTAGAATCATGTTGGGGACCTTTCTAACGCTATCACATTATGGAACAAAACATTTTATTTTTTAGATGTTCCTACAAAATCGCTTTAGAAAAGTGCCATTTCTGGCAAATTTTTTTGAAAAAAACGTTTTTTTCCATCCCTTGTCGGGACCGCTATAAAATTCCGGGACCGGGACCGGGACTGGGTGGTGGGGACCGGGACCGTGACCGGGACTGGCTTTTTTTAATTGTCGGGACCGGGACCGGGACTGGGGTGTCGGGACCAGGACCGGGACCGGGACCGCCCTAATCCCGACTTTTTGCCGAACCATGTACCGGGACCGCGGTCCCGTTTGAACGCTAATGGTATCCAAACATTGTGCACATTCATCATTTTGAACTTTTGGCAATGTGTATCCTGCAGCGTGCAGAGTCCCAACTTTTCTGCATGGTAGTGTATACTGTATACCCCCTTTGAATAACCTCTCAAAAGTTGCACTATGAAAAATTAAACACCCTGGGGGTATTTCGAGGAAATACGGTACATGGATGAAGGTATTCCAACCCGTGGATATTTAGAAAATTAATATTGAGTCAGACGAATCACCTTTCTGGAAAATCCAGTCAGACAAATGACTAATAAATAATTATCATAATAAATAATCATATACCATGCCATTTTCTGATTGAGCTATCAAAAGATGTATATCAAGGGAAATGTACACAAATGCTAATAATATAGGCTTTCAACACAGCAAACTGCATCACAAGAAACAATTTCATCAAACTTTTGCATGGCAGCGTGAGCTGTGTCAAAGTGCTGCAAACATTAAAGATACAAAAAGCTCACGCTGCCATGCAAAAGTTTGATGAAATTGTTTCTTGTGATGCAGTTTGCGCTGTGTTGATAGCCTATATTATGGCATGGTATATGATATATTACTTTTGTGCATTCAAAAGCATACACATGGTTAGGTGCAGTGTCCACTTTTTGTTGGCTTTAGCCATTTTTTATCAGATATCATTTCTTGTGGTTATAAATCGTCCATTTTTTTGCGTGCCAGTAGTTTTAAGGCATCGTGTAAGATATTGAAAGTTTAGATTGTTGCTATCAACTAGGCCACAATTTGTACACAGCAGCATTCTTTTATGGCATTTTGATTGCCATCCCTTCAACCCCCAAATATGCACAATAATGTCCCAAAAATTGCCCATTCATTATAAATATTACCCAACTTTTCATACAGCTGGACTTTCTACCTGAAAAGCAACTAATCACGGGTTTAGAAGGTTTTGGACCTTTGAGTGGTTGGATATTAGATTATTTCAGTTGTGGGAAGCTGATTGTAAAATACACAATATGTCTGTTTGTATGTGAGAGTTAGGATGGAGTAAAAAATTTTAATTTGAAAATTCTGTGTTTGAATACTTTTTGAAATGTACTCTGCTCTTAACAAACTATGTCTTTATTTTTCTTGTGTTTTTTTTGGCAAAATTGATGCAGGGGGGTAATGTGATAGATGCAAAGCTGAGAATTCCTAATTGTGGTCTGTGGATAAAAATTGTCATGGCAAGATAGATACCTAGGTAAATAGTTGGAAAATGGGTGACTCCATATTCCCTTCAGTAAACCCCCGGAAGCAGCTGTATTTGTACTCGGATGGCGATGAGATTTGCACATCCAGTTCAATAGAAAGATTCGCTTTTGATCAGAGAGTAAGGGCTCGAGATGATACGATCCGGCTGTGCAAAATGGACTGGGATTCTGCACATTGCACTCACCTGATTCACAAGTTGTGGTTTTGTTTTAGTTTGATTTTGATGATAGAAAGATCTGGTGCCAGTTTCAGACACTGTAAAATGTCAATTCTCATGCAAAGTGTCAAAAGTCATCTAAAATGCCTTTTGACACATCGCATGACATTTTACAGAGCATTTTACATGGTCTGGGACTCCCCGGGGTGGCTTATTAGGGGGTCTACAACGGTTTCTACCTAAACTCCTTTTTTGATTTTGTTGCGCGTGGGTATAGCAGATGTTTTGCTGAAACTGGGTGTAAAACCCCGAAAGGCTACCCAAAGACATTAAGGTGAATGGCAACTGAAAAATTTAACAGAGTTTTCACAAAAGAATTTTCAACTTCGCGTGCTGACCGCGAAAGTTCTGAAAGCAACCCCCAATGCGGAATTCTAAAAAATTTTGTTGTGATAAAAGACCGTATTTCCTCGAAATACCCCACTCGAATTAACCACCCTCGAAATACCCCCATCTTGAATAAGGTACAACATATACCGTATTACCTCGAATTATCCCCCCCTTGAATTAACCCCCCCTCTCGAATTAACCCCCCCTCAAAATGGGCTGGGGAAATAATAAACCCCCCCCTCGAAATACCCCCCCCCTTCGGAATGATGTACGTCATGTACATAATAAATACGTCATGTACGCAATGTACATGATGTATATTACTGTTAATTTGCATTGCATACACAAGTTTGTGTAGTTATCTACGTTTTTATGTCCAAATATATCCTGTTTGGACACATGTATTACCTATTTTGGGTACGCAAATGCCTACCATTTACTACGATCCTTACGAAAATTTCTGACGAAATAATAAAACCCCCCCTCGAATAAACTCCCCCCTCGAATTAACCCCCCCTCAAATTTTGCTGGCGAAAAAATAAACCCCCATGGGGGTATTTCGAGGTAATACGGTATGCAATGTTTACATGATGTATCAAATGGGGGTCAATTTGCACCGCAGCTACAGCCTGGTTTGTATAAAGAGCTGGTCAACAAAAATGGGATTTCAAATTTAAAGAATGAAATCAATTTTCATTCCACCACAGTAGTTTGGTAGTTGGTAGAGTCCACCCACAAAGTTGGGGCATGCCACTGCTATCAGAATGCAGCCCAACATTTCTTTACAGAAACCCCCAGGGGGGACCCCTGTAGCTGCTTTGAGGTGACCACAGGGGTGCCTCCCGTAAAAAGTTCAGCCGGTCAAAATGAATGGGATATTCAGTGAAGCAGCCACTTCAATGTGCACTGAGGGGCACCACATTTTTACTGGTGCTGGTTAGGGTTCAAACGGGATTGACTTTTCGGGATCGGGATCGGGATCGGGATTCACTTTTTGAGATTTCGGGATCGGGATCGGGATCGGGATTGGGGTTTCGGGATCGGGATCGGGATCGGGATTGGTTTTTTGAGATTTCGGGATCGGGATCGGGATCGGGATTGGCCGGGATTGGGGTCACGGGATCGGGGGCGGGATTGGGATAGGCATTTTTCCGGGATCGGGATTGGGTTCTAGGGATAGATATTTTGGCCATTTTTCTGGCATTCACAGTTGATCATAAAGGTCTCAAAACACTGTTGGATGCCAGAAAAGCGGCATAAAATTGACGCTGGGGGTTTGCATCCACTTTTTTGCATGCAAAAGCGTCATTATTTCACTTTTTATAATTTCCACTTATTTTTCCGGGATCGGGATCCCGGACTTGTGAGTTTCTCGGGATCGGGATCGGGATTTGAAAACTTTCGGGATCGGGATCGGGATCGGGATTGGTATTTTTGAGATTTCGGGATCGGGATCGGGATTGGGGTTTCGGGATCGGGATCGGGACTGGTAAATCCCGGAATTTCACGGGATCCGGGATCGGGATCGGGATCCCGTTTGAACCCTAGTGCTGGTGCCAGTACAACTTTTTTAGATGAAAAATGTTGATTGTTTGATTGTTGAAAAACTGTTGTTGACAAGGGAGGCAGAAAGATGTGCCTGCCACATGCATCATCCAAATTTGGTCCCCATCTGTGCAGGTTTGAAAATTTGGCGCACCTCAATGGAAATTGAAGTGACTGCTTCACAGAAGGAAATCCCATTCATATTGACTGGCTGGACGTTTTATGGGAGGCGCCCCTGTGGTTAGGGTTCAAACGATATATCGGATATCGACCATTTTTTAATATCGAATATCGAATATCGATATCGAAAATTTTGAAAAAATATCAAATATCGAATATCGATATTGAAAATTTTGAAAAAATATCGATATCGAATATCGACCATTTTTTCGATATATCGAACCTGTATTGTGTCCCCAAATTTACTTTTCATTTTCATTTTGAGATGTTTATGGTTGATCTGATGTGCTTATAGTATTGTATTTGATGAGTAAAAGTACAGTATTTATAATGTCATTGTTGTTGGAGTGCTAAATTTGAAGCCAGAAAACGCTGATATACTTTTTTTTGCAACATGCCCTTAAGCAATTAGGTTAGGATGAACTGTAATATCTACCAATTGTTATTTGTCTGATACACTTTGATTCATCATGTTTTTCTTCTATTTTCTACCATTGAGTGATGTAAAGCTTGTTAAAATCACTTGCACCATTCAAATTTCAGTAAAGAGATGATTAAACATGTGTGCAACCACATGAAAATACAATATGCCACTTGAAATATGCCTTGCTATACCAAAAGCATATCGCAATATTGAATATCGAAAATATCGAAATATCGAATATCGACCATTTTTCAATATCGAATATCGACCATTTTTCAATATCGAATATCGATATCGAGGTTCCATATTGTATCGATATCGAATATCGAGTTTCAGAAAAAAATATCGAATATCGAATATCGATATCGAAAATTTTAAAAAAATATCGAATATCGATATCGAAAAGTCATATCGTTTGAACCCTACCTGTGGTCACCTCAAAGCAGCTACCAGGGTCCCTCAGTGGTTCCTGTAGAGAAATGTTGGAGCTACATACTGATATCAGTGGCTTGCCCCAACTTTACTCTGGGGTGGAATGAAAATTGATTTTATTTTTTGAATTCGAAATCCCATTTTTATTAACCAGCTCTTTAGCAATGTACATTGATGCGCGTCCTTATATACAGTATACTATATACCTTATATACTATATACACTCTATTAGGATGACCCCCCTCCAATAAAGCAACCTCTCCAATAGTACGACCCCCGTTGGCACGTTGTGTAAGTATAAAGTGACCCTCTCCAATAATGTGACCCCCTCCAATAATGCAACCCCTTCCAATAATGCGACCCCCTCCAATAATGCGACCAAATAATGGCCAGTTTGCCAGAGCCAGCAGGCAATTCACAAGGGTATACATATTCTATATGCAATGGCAATATTTCTTTACAATGCCACGCTCATACTAGAGTTACATGAACAGTAGAGTTGTTGAGGTGTCGAAAAATACAATGCGACCCTCTCCAATAAAGCGACCCCTCCAATAATGCAACCCCCAAAAATGTGCTGAAAACAATTAACCAACAGTTGCCTTTTTGGAGCATTTATGGTACCCTATTTACCTAGTATGTTTATTACCAGTTATGGGTATTTATGTAAATACTTATTCTTTACCACTGAAAGATTCTTATATCACACAATTCGTATACATCACAACACTATGATCCTCTACAAAAATTCCTGGCGAAGTAATACACTACCGTGCAGAAAAGTTGGGACTTTTCTCAATAGAGAAATGGGAGGCCGTGGGTCCAAACACTTTTGTCACTTCCCAGTGACTTGTCTCTTGCCCAATTTTGAAGCAATTCGAGTATGTTGGGGTTTGAGGTTACTGAGGGCTACTGGTAAAAAAATTTGTTTGCTTGAATGATCCCCCAGGCCAGAGATAAGGGGGGGGTTCATAAAAAGGTGGTTGATGAAAATAACTAAAATGGTTGATTTGGATTAGGGATGGCACAAAACTGTTTTTTTTAATGACCCTGTTTTTTTAAAAGCCCCCAGATATGGTTATGGGTCTACACATACAGGTATATCAGTACTCTGTGATGTTAAATATAGCCATAGAATAGATGTGGGGCCATGGGATAGCATTATAAGTGGTAATTTCTGTCAAAAATACCCATTTTTTGTCGACTTGTTACGGATATTGCCTTTTGTCGAACACGAGTGACTTCAAGTGAAGTTCAACATGGAATAGTCTTAAATAAGGTTGTAAGAGAAGGGTAATACATTGAAAGTGATGCTACACACTGTAGAGGTATGTGGGAGCACATTGGCTGGATATTATATACTACACTAACATATCACGGCTTATTATTACACAATAGCATGAACAAATGAAAGCTTTCACACTAAAACTGCCTCAAAACCAATTAAAACAACCACAAATGGTAATGTGTATGTGAAATTGCGCGCTTGCGCGCAAAATACCTAGTGCTTAGTACAAAAAAATTTCGCTGTTGTTTATAAAGAAAACGGTTTCGATGCCTCTGTTTTTTTAAACTTTTAAAAAAAAACAGTTTAAAAAAACACGTGCCATCCCTAATTTGGATGATTGAGTGCATGACAAATATATTTTTCTGGCAATGGATGCAAAACTGGGCCTCCACACGCTAGTTGACATCGCATTTTTCGCATGTAAAATGTCAACTCAGAGTCAACTGAAATTTTTCTCAGTTGACTCTAGTTGACCCCGTACACAGTAATGATAATGTCAACTATTAAATTTGGGCAGTACAGATATTTGTGTCACTGGCCGAGTCAACTAAAGCATACGCGTATGTTTTTTTGCGTACGCGTATGTTTTTTTGGCATACGCGAACGCAGAAAAATGTACGCGTATGTTTTTTTGCGTACTTATACAAATGTTTGCGTACGTGTACACAATTTATGCCTTTTGAATTGCCAAAAGTGTAAAAGTGAAAAAGTTAATGATGAAATGTGGTGATAGTGATGTATTTTTTTATGTTTTCTTGCGTACACATACACAATTTGCAGTAATTTATTTATTTTGAATTGCCAAAATAGGATAACTTGAAAGGTTAATGATGAAAGTGGTGATAGTGATGTATTTTTTCATGTGATAGTGATGTATTGTTGCCTTTTAAATGTTGCTTTATATTTCATGTAATTTACTGTTGTTTCCAGACACAATTTGTATAAAATAAAAATTTAATTTCTTTTTGATTTACATTTTCATTTAACTACTTTATTTAATGTAATAAATTGAAAAATCACAAGCTCAAATGATTTAATGTATAATTACTATTACAATTACATTCTGCCAACAAATCACAAAAAGTGAGTAACAAGACAGCAAAATAAAAACAAAGTATTTTAAGCAACTAAAACAACAGGATACTTGGGTTGACTGACAAGTTAAAAATTTTTTAACCAGATAATCTTTACATATCAAATTTTTTTAAGGAAAACAAACAGGAGATTCATTTTAAACTTGAATAATTTGGAGATTGAAAATAGCAAACATGAAAACTTTAATTGTTGCATTTTTGCACATATTTTCAAAAAAATTTACAGCTTTTGACACAACTTTTTGAAATTTTTATTTTGAAAATTCAAGGTAAAAAAAAATTCAAAATTTAGTTATTCTTTAAAAGTTGCACTTTTGTGTCTAACAAAGAATTCATATATGCTATCTATTTACTATTAACAACAAAACAAAAAGTTTCCAAATTATTATAAAAACAAGCACATTCAAATCTTTCCAAAAATTCAAAAATACTCAAAAATCATCGCAAAATACCAAACAAAACCACTAATTCCAGAAAACATTCAAGCCATTTCACTTCAGACACCGCCCACTGCTGCCACTCTCCTGAAAGTATCAATAGAGTTAAGAATGGATTAGTCTACAAAATGTCAACTTATATATTGTTTACTTCACTACTATGCCCCACACAGGCTACTTGACAATGACAGAAAATGTCAACTGTTTCCTGTCCCAATCCAAAGCTTGCTTTTCAATTCCTGAAAGCAAGCTTTGAATGGGGATCAGTTTGGTTTGGGACTTTACATTTGGTGTCGATGTCAACTAGCCTGTGTGGGCCCTTTTTTAATTATGAGGTGGAGCCAACCACTTACACACACACTCAAACTTATATAAGTTGACATTTTCAATCTATAAATATAACTATAAGCAACATAAATGACAACATGCAACCATAAATGTCAACTTATCTGTGTTTACATTTGCAGTTGACATTTTCATTTACAGTGTTCATTGAATTGACTTTTTGGCTGTTTCAAAAGTTTCAATAAAAGTGAAAATCATGATCGAAAATGTCAACTGAGCTGAAAGTGTACGCTGCGTACGCTAGTATACGTTTTTTTTTCATTTCAGTTGACACAAGTGTTGTGCGTACGATGTCAAGTACCCAAAATCGTATGAAAACGTCAAAAAACGTATGCAAAAGTGCGTATTTCCAGCAGTTGACTCAGCGCTCGCCGACTTTCCAAAAGTAACTTTATTTATCCAATTTACATTCTATTTATACGAAATTTTAGGTACACATAGAGAAAAATAATGCGCATCTTTCATAGAAGAACTTTTTGCAAAGGAACAGTTCAAAAAAGTGTGAGAATTTTTTTTGTTCAAAATTTCCAAGTCAGTTGACATCGCGTTTTTTGTATACTATGAGTGCATATGCATATTGACATAAGCTACATAGACATTTTGTCAACTTCAAATTTTTTTCTACACTTCATGTGTTCAGTAAACAATGCTTTTCAATATTAATGTTCTGATTTTGTTGATGCAGAGGCAGCTGCACCAGATATTACTATCACAAGGGACACTACTTGGTGATTCTGTTCATTTCTGCAAGTGCTGATTTGTGTGTGCAGTATGTGCATCCTTAAATTTATTTTTACACCTATATTTTTTGCTATATTATCATTATTTTTTTTAAATTATTTTTATTTTTATTTAAATTTTATGTTTTTTTTTGTTTAAATGTTTTTACTTATATTTTAATGTCCATTTTTTAAAAATTTTTTTCTTAAAGTTTTATTATATTTATTTTCATGGGTATTTTATCTATTTTTTATTTTTCAATCATTTTTATTTTTTTATAAATTTTATTGTTTTCATTTTAATTTTTACTAATTTTTTTTATATTTTTACTTGAATTTTATAATTTTTATTATTATTATTATTTCATATTATAATTACTTTTTATTTATGAATTTTATAATTTTTATTTTTATTTTTTTCTTCCTATTTTTATAATTTTTTTATTTATATTTCAATTAAATTTTCCTTATTTAATTTAATTTTTTATGTTAATTAATTATGTTTTTTATACAAAAAGATACTGTATACTGGCAAGATTTCTGAGTTAATGAGTCAGATTTAAATGTTATGTCAACTGATCCATTTCTAGGTGAAATGAATCAGTTGACATATTTTTGTAAACTGTCAGTGTCAAC
The DNA here is from genome assembly GCA_964036195.1 of Sphaerolaimus hirsutus. Lineage (NCBI taxonomy): Eukaryota > Metazoa > Nematoda > Chromadorea > Monhysterida > Sphaerolaimidae > Sphaerolaimus > Sphaerolaimus hirsutus. The sequence goes on along the minus strand of OZ038453.1, from coordinate 12,493,725 downwards.
TCATCAATTTTTTTTCAGAGTTAGATATTTAGGTGTTAAAAATTGAAAAAGCTGCCATTTTTGAAATTTCTTGTGTTACTTGCTTCAATAGTTTTAGTATATCAAATTTCACATTCAGTGCTGTCATAACTTGCCAGGAAAACTTTTTAAAATTATTGAAGTTTGAAATATTAAAAAATTCATATCTTTCTTTTGTGTTATGTGATTCTTTCAAAAAAAATACTGCTGTGTTCGCGTTTATTTTGCCTTTCATTTGGTTATGTTGGCATTATGATGTGATTCCATGTTGCGCGATGAAAAATAAATTTCCGTTTAAAGAAAAAGATTTTTTATTCTTTCAAAAAAATTTATTACAAATGAGAATTAGTACAGAAAAATTCACAGACATTTATAGTACATGAAACAACTATCTAATTAACAAGCATTCACACATGTAAACAATAAAAATTTTTTGAATATGGAACATGCAAATAGTTTTTCATTTGGTTATGCTTCACACAATATATGATAATTAGGTGTCAAAAAATCAGATTAATTATGGTCTATCACATAACACTCTTTAAATCACACAAACTGCATTGTAGAAAGCAGGGTCAACTTGTTTCTGAGAATGGATTTTTCCAGTTGACTTTTTCAATGAAATACATGAGCTAAATGCCAAAAATATGGGTTAACGTGTATGCTCTTTTAAAAAAGTCAAGTGGTGAGTGATTGCGTCAACTGAAACACTAGTTGACTCTGAGTTGACTCTGAAATGCGATGTCAACTAGCGTGTGGAGGCCCAATGTGCTAAAATAAATACATATCACAGTTCCCCATTTGCACTACCATCTCCTGTTCTAGCTTCAAAAATTCCCTGCTGATCACAGAGCTTAGCAACACAGTGTGGCAGTCACGATATTGAAAATTTTGAAAATGAATAGAGGCATTGAATACAGACTTTAAAATAAGAATCTGGGCAGCTATTGCCCAAAACAAGCAGAGTCCCAACTATTCTGAAACACAAACAAAGTGAGTGCATTATGTTACTCCACTAAGAATATATGCACATACAAACTTGAGGGCTGGCCATCCTGGGCACATGTAGCCAACCCCCCAGAGTACCCACGAATGGTATCTAGGGTTCAAACGGGACCAGTTTTTCCGGACCGGGACCGGGACCGGGACCAGAAAATTTCTAATGTCGGGACCGGGACCGGGACCGGGACTGGGGGGTCGGGACCGGGACCGGGATTGGCTTTTTTCAATTGTCGGGACCGGGACTGGGGGGTCGGGACCGGGACTGGGATTTGCTGAACCAGGTACCGGCACCGCGGTATTGTTTGAACTTTATTGGTATGTAATATCCAGCCAATGTTGTTCCACACTCCTCCACTGTGTGAAGGACCACTCTCAATGTATTAGCCTTTTCTTATAACATTATTCAAACAGTATTCCATTGCCATCTTCACTTGAAGTTGTCAATATAAATATGATGAAACGCAATGTACGCATGATTTTTTTGGGAGGGGGGGGGTGTAGGTGCCAACGCCATGGCAGTATTGGCGCTGGCGTTGGCGCCAACGTCTACAATATAGGTTTCTTTATATACCAATATTTTGTACTAGAATCATGTTGGGGACCTTTCTAACGCTATCACATTATGGAACAAAACATTTTATTTTTTAGATGTTCCTACAAAATCGCTTTAGAAAAGTGCCATTTCTGGCAAATTTTTTTGAAAAAAACGTTTTTTTCCATCCCTTGTCGGGACCGCTATAAAATTCCGGGACCGGGACCGGGACTGGGTGGTGGGGACCGGGACCGTGACCGGGACTGGCTTTTTTTAATTGTCGGGACCGGGACCGGGACTGGGGTGTCGGGACCAGGACCGGGACCGGGACCGCCCTAATCCCGACTTTTTGCCGAACCATGTACCGGGACCGCGGTCCCGTTTGAACGCTAATGGTATCCAAACATTGTGCACATTCATCATTTTGAACTTTTGGCAATGTGTATCCTGCAGCGTGCAGAGTCCCAACTTTTCTGCATGGTAGTGTATACTGTATACCCCCTTTGAATAACCTATTGAAATATCCCTCTCAAAAGTTGCACTATGAAAAATTAAACACCCTGGGGGTATTTCGAGGAAATACGGTACATGGATGAAGGTATTCCAACCCGTGGATATTTAGAAAATTAATATTGAGTCAGACGAATCACCTTTCTGGAAAATCCAGTCAGACAAATGACTAATAAATAATTATCGTTTTCCTTCCCGTCGCAGCCGCGAACAATACACAAGGGCGGTGCGAAGTCTTGTGGAGAGCAGAGTTGTTAAAAGGTACGTACGTTTACTCGAAAAATACGCGTACGCGAGTACGCGGTAAATACATTTACATATACTTTTCAAAAAAATACCGTACGCACTTGTACGCGTACACTTTCAAAGCATACGCATACGGAAAATGTATTTATGAAAGTTCAATGTGGGACATATTTATAAAATAACTACCCTGCTATGTATTTACAGAAGTGGTTCCATTGAATATTTTAGATATGTGGGGGTAGTGCCTTTAAAAATTTCAAAATTCGCAACCAAGTCGAAATGGTTGTGGAGACAATGGATGTGGTAAACGAGTCGGGAGAACGATGATTTTTATCTCCTAGAAAAAAGAGACCTTGAAAACTATATAATCTGTCATTTGCTTATAGAAAAACATACGTTGTGATGTACACGTATGAAAAAGTGCCCACTTTTACACATTCTATGAAGAAAAGTAGTCGTTTCTACACTCACAAAAAAGTACCCACATTTACGCATACGTACGAGTAAAAAAAAAGTAATTTACGTTTTCAATACTTTGTGGTGAGTAAAAAAAAAATACCTTACGTTTACATATACTTTTAAAAAAGTTCAGTAATTCTAACAACTCTGGTGGAGAGCTGCGAAAAACAACTACAGGAATTTTAATTGCACTACAATTCCATGCTCCATTCCTATGTACACGTGGTGAGTGATTTAAAAAGCTCTAGGATTTTGGCGCCAAGCGCCATGGCGCTTTTTATATTGGCCTTTACAGTTACATGATATTTGTACTACTTTCGCGTACTATACACATTAACAACTTTATTTAATAACATTTAAAATTGTTACAAAGAGCAACGTTCTATGCACGATTTAATTTTTTTGTGAAACTGGATACATAAAGTGTTGCTTCGATCGATGCGCAAGACATAAGTATGCGTGCACTTGCTGTTCTGTCCATGGGGTATACTTGAATTCTTACTTTTTAATTTATTTTCATTCATGATTTTTTCAATTTCGTTTTTATCAATTATTATTTAAAAAAATTTTTTAATTATAATCTTATTTATTTTTGAATCTTAGGTCAAGATCTTTAAAATCAAAAGACAAAACTTTGGCAGTGATTCGCTGGGTATTTTGCAATTGTTTTCACATGAAAATTAACCATGAGTTTATTTTCTATGGTTTTGTGGGATTTTAGTGACAAAATTAACACTTCTTGCATTCTGCCATAAAATAGAAGCCGTGGTAAATATGTTAGTGTCCGATCCAACCAATGTGCTTTCAGTTGCTTCTGAAGTTAAAACATCACGCGATCTAATTATTTGCCTGATTTTCTAAGCGCGCTTAAACTGTATGTCCAAATTCACTTGTTCATGTGGCAATTGTTCTATGAATGGCGACCAGGGTTGGCAAAATCTCAGGAAAAAAATAAAAATAAACTAAAAATAAAATGGAAAATTGGACACACGAGTTGACATAAAAGTTTACAGTTTTTACAACACAGTTTTTTTTCGCAGAAGTCAACACTTATAATTTTTGCAATATGCTCACAGCAGTCAGTCCAGTAAGCCAGGGGGGCGGCCGCCCCCCCCCCCCCACCTTTCCGGGTCAGAAAAAAAATGCCAAGGATGGAACTTTTATAAAGGGATTCCGTGCATATTTTAAAAAAATTTGCGTGCAAGCGCGCACATTGCTGGACCATAAACATTGCAAATGTACCAACGCGCTTGTCCAGTAACGTAAAGGTATTTAGGTATACTGGTATTTATAAGGTGGAAGTTGGCGCCAACGCCAAACACGCCAAGGCGCTGCCCCTACGAATGGCGCCAGCGCCATGGCTCCATTATCCTACTGCAGGGACAAAGTTAGCGTGCATCCTGTATACAATCCTCCCCCCCCCCCCCCGCTGAAAAATACTGGCTACGTAGTCGGTAGTACGTCCCTGTCAAAATGTGAAAAATAGCCAGAACTAGGCTCAAATAGATATATTTATAAGAAAATAGCGCCAAAAATAGCGATTTTAAAGGTGAGAAATGGCAATAATATCAGCCTAATTTACAGTTGGCTTTGAAAATCGACGCTAAATCGTTCAAAATTTCCTTCACATAGCTGAGCAATTAGGGGGGGGGGGGGTTTGGGGATAGTGCAGTTGGTAAAATATTCTAGACTAAACAGACTTATACAGACTAAACAGACACAATACACCCAGACACCACAATCAATCTAGGTAATCTGAACAAAACAAAACAATTCTGATGATTAAAAACCTTTATCCTGTAATAAGCCTCTGGTGAGGTAATGTACATGCGGCAGTTTCAATGGAAAAGTTATCGGGAGTTTTTAGCTTTGCATACACTGCTGATATCACATTGAATTGAACTGATTGAACTTTAGTAATACAAAGTTGATTTTGTGGCAAGTTCAATCAAGTACTATACAGTAAAGCACGCTGCACTCATTGAATACATCAATCTCCCTCTCGAAAAAGTCCCCTCTTGTAAGTATGAGGAACCCCCCCCCTCAAATAACTTCCCCCACTTTTCACATTTCACATTGACAAAAGACAGAAAAGATTTCACATTGACGAAAGACGTTTTATGCTTTTAATATGTGAATATTGCAGCTACAGTTCACAAACATTGATTCGCTGCTTGAATTGTGAATTTTGTACTCCTACAAATGATTTATGTTACTAACTTTACCCCCCTCGCTCGAAAAACTCCCGCTCTTGAATACCCCCCTCAAAAAATTCAGACGAAATAATCATAGTTGTTAAAACGTGTTTACGTTTACTCGATAATTATGGATACTCGAGTACTGCGTAAATATGTTTACATTTCCTCGTGAAAAAAATACCGGTACTCACTTACTCGCGTACTTTTTGAAAGTACGCGAGTACAGAAAGCGTTATTAGGGGACAGAAAATGTAATTTTGCCAAACAGAAAGTGACAAACATAAAACATTGTCGTAAGAAATACTTAGCAGGAGAGAAAACACATTATTTGTATATCGGAGTAAAAATTCGAAAAATACTGACTTTTTCTGAGCAAAAATACTAACTTTTACGTTTTCTGTGAGAAAAAAATATACCCGTTTTTTACGTTTTCTCCAGAAAAGATCTCGTTTTACGCAGTGTAAAAGTATTTAAAAATACTTTTACTTTACGTAAAAATACTTAACGTTTTCTCTACTCAGGGGTGAGTAAAAGAAAAATACTTAATGTTTACGTTTACTTTTTAAAAAGTTCAGTACTTTTAACAACTCTGGAAATAATAACTCCCCGGGGACATATTTGAGGATATACATTCAAAACAAACCTCTGTACATATTTTCATCTGGCGTTAACCTAAATATGCAGATGTATTTATCCCAATTATGTATAAATTACCAAACACTTTGAGGTTTTATTTTGACAGCCTTCTAACTCCCATCATTTATTGTGTTCCCTGCATTAATGGGTATATAGTCCTACTCCACCTGATAAGCAGAGGTTGATATACTGTAAAGATAATCTCAGAAAATCTCTGAAAAATAAAATAAAATGTCCTTGAAAATGCAGAGAAAATGTCAATTCGTTACTCTTTACTTTGCCACTTGCAGAACTGGCCTCTGATCAGCTGTACCGAAAATTGTGCTTAAATTCACTCCACTCGTGAAAATGCTCACTTGCATTTCCATTCAACACTTTTTATACTATTTACGTGTATAAAATCCATGTCCATTTTCACTTCTCTGATTACATGGCAGCTAGCTAATTTGATGCAATTTGGTGTGCCAAATAAAATCGCTGCTTCGTATTTTATTCACTTTTCTAGCCCTTAAACTAAAAAGCCGAACGGGGAACGATGCTGTGATGTTGTTTTCAGCTTTTTTGAAGTGTGTGCATTTGGCGCAAAATTTTACCAGCCTCACAGGTTTGCGTTTGATATTAGGTAAACTCTTGTTCCAAGGCCAGACTCGGTAAAATATAAAACTTCATGCAGTGTCACAAATCATGTACATTTTCCATTTTCCGGGGCATTTTACATGACTTGACTGACATTGCATGATATTTGCTTTGCTTTGCTTTGTGAATGAAAGGGTTACATGAACGGCATGGCGCTCACAAGGAAAACTCGTGTGAAAATTGTCGGTTGTGTCAAGTTTTCAGTTTTCGAAAATTTTAGATCTGTTCAAGCTTGAAGTGACGTTCTACCCCGACATCGACTGTTTTTTCAAATTTGAAAATTATTTTTCAGAAATATGATGTCTTATAAATTGAACGTTTCAGAAGCATTTTACAAAGTCTGTGACTGCCCCCTGCTCTATCATGTTTCTATATACTGTAAATTCCCTTACCATTTCCTCCTTGAATTGTCCCCCCCCCCCTCGGGTGTAGCTTACCAGGTGTAGCTTACTGTCATACCAAGTGATGCCTTACAGCATCCTAAGTGAACTTTTTGGCGGCATACCAGGATTTACGGCAGGCATACCAAGCGTAGCATATTATCATATCAAGTGATGCCTTACAGCATCCTAAGTGAACTTTTTGGCGGCATACCAGGATTTTCGGCAGGCATACCAAGCGTAGCATATTGTCATATCAAGTGATGCCTTACAGCATCCTAAGTGAACTTTTTGGCGGCATACCAGGATTTTTGGCAGGCATACCAAGCGTAGCATATTGTCATATCAAGTGATGCCTTACAGCATCCTAAGTGAACTTTTTGGCGGCATACCAGGATTTTTGGCAGGCATACCAAGCGTAGCATATTGTCATATCAAGTGATGCCTTACAGCATCCTAAGTGAACTTTTTGGCGGCATACCAGGATTTTCGGCAGGCATACCAAGCGTAGCATATTGTCATATCAAGTGATGCCTTACAGCATCCTAAGTGAACTTTTTGGCGGCATACCAGGATTTTCGGCAGGCATACCAAGCGTAGCATATTGTCATATCAAGTGATGCCTTACAGCATCCTAAGTGAACTTTTTGGCGGCATACCAGGATTTTCGGCAGGCATACCAAGCGTAGCATATTGTCATATCAAGTGATGCCTTACAGCATCCTAAGTGAACTTTTTGGCGGCATACCAGGATTTTCGGCAGGCATACCAAGCGTAGCATATTGTCATATCAAGTGATGCCTTACAGCATCCTAAGTGAACTTTTTGGCGGCATACCAGGATTTTCGGCAGGCATACCAAGCGTAGCATATTGTCATATCAAGTGATGCCTTACAGCATCCTAAGTGAACTTTTTGGCGGCATACCAGGATTTTCGGCAGGCATACCAAGCGTAGCATATTGTCATATCAAGTGATGCCTTACAGCATCCTAAGTGAACTTTTTGGCGGCATACCAGGATTTTCGGCAGGCATACCAAGCGTAGCATATTGTCATATCAAGTGATGCCTTACAGCATCCTAAGTGAACTTTTTGGTGGCATACCAGGATTTTCGGCAGGCATACCAAGCGTAGCATATTGTCATATCAAGTGATGCCTTACAGCATCCTAAGTGAACTTTTTGGCAGCATACCAATCGGCTAGCATACTAAGTGGTCTGGCCTCGGTCTGATCGAGCTGAGGAAAAATAAACCCTCTCGAAAAAAACCTTCCGGAGTAATGTATTCACATCATGTGTTGTGCATGATGTATTCATTGCTGCCAATTTGCATTGCAGCTACACAGCGTATGTCCAGATATACCCTGTTTTCTTACATTTATTACCTGATTTGAGTATTTAAAAGCCTATTCTTTACTATGACCCTCTACTGAAATTTCTAAGAAAATAATAACCCCCATCAAACTTCTTGGGGGTATTTTTTTCCCAGCTCACTCAGAGCTAGGGGTATTTCGAGGGGGGTATTCTAAATACGGTATTCATGATTTGCAGCTTAACTCGACCATTGTCTTGAACACTGTGTTCATTATTTTAGGTGCAATTAACTGAAGAACACCTGTCTGGGTAGATTAATTGCGTGCTTGCAGTCAATTGTTATAAACTATGCCCTGTCTTATCTTCTTTCCTATTCTTTATCTAAATTGATGTAACCACCTGAAGTTTGGACTGGTTTAGCTGTAGATTGTGCTTTTAAATTAAAAAAGTGACAAAAAATTGAGATATAAATACGCTCCAGCTGTCACGTCATTATAGCTGTGATTTTATATTCATAAACATTTATAGAAACACTCGCCCCTCAACCCTCTGCGATATCATTGGATATGTGCTCAACCTTTTCGGTACGCTTTTCCAGCGATTGAGTGGGTTCAAATCCAGTCCGCTGCACACGCAGAGACGGTGACTGTTTGTGACATGCGAAAGGCACTTCGCTGCATGCAAATGTCACTGGTCTGGTGCCAGTCTCAGACCCTGTAAAATGCCCTATAGAATGTCTATGTCATGCAATGTGTCAAAAGTCATGCAAAATGCCCTGCAAAATGTCAACCGAGTTGGCCTAACCCACACTCAGGTTTGTCGCCAACCTTCCCCAGCCCATATATAGTAGTGGGGGAGGGGGGGGGGGGTTCGAGTGTATGCCTTCAAAATTTCGAATAAATCCCCCCACTACAGCTGGAGATTGGCGTCCGGCACCCACTCAGAAAGTAAGTGCTGGACCTGGCTTGTCTGCTGTTTACATAAGGTATCCAGCAGGGGTATCTTGAATTTCGACCCTCCGACTGGTTGGATAGATGGCAAATCGCTCCTCCGGAGGGATAGATAGCTGAAAATTTTTCTGGGGGGCTTCGCGGGGGTCAATATATAGGCTTTTTCGTGGTGTAGAAGGAAGAAAAGGGAGAAAAATCACTCAAAGTAGGTGTAAAATAGCTAAAAATGGGTATATAAGAGCGTATATTACTGAAAATAGCTGAAAATAAGCAAATAGGGACAAGAACTAGTGATTTTGGAGGTGCAAATCTATAAAAAGTTGGGGCATAGTTTCTCAAAAATCGCTCCAGATTAGGGTGTCAAATTTCCGTTTCCGTTTTCCGTTTCCGCCTTTCCGCAGGAAAATTTTTTACCTTTCCGTTTTCCGTTTTCCGGCAGCCGAAAAATTTTTACCTTTCCGTTTTCCGTTTTCCGGCAGCCGAAAAATTTTTACCTTTCCGTTTTCCGTTTTCCGGCAGCCGAAAATTTTTTACCTTTCCGTTTCCGTTTTTCTGGCCCATTTTTCCGTTTTCCGGCTGAAAAATTTTTACCTTTTCGTTTCCATTTTACCAGGCCATTTTTCCATTTTCTGGCTCGATTTTCAGTTTTCTGCCATTTTTTCATTGTTTTTCCAATCTGTATTTATCTTCAATTGGCTCATCCCATTGTGTTGCTTTTGTCTCTTGGAGCAGCATTGACAACTGGGATTTCAGGGTCAGTGAAACAGGTGCTGTGAACCCAATTGGGTCATATGCTGACACCAATAATTTATTCAAGTTTTGTCTGGTTGGTGTTGTGATGCTGTCAATTTGCAATTTTGGTGTTGATATTGCCAGCGTGTCCATTTGGTGATTTTATTTCATGCCCATTACTGCAACAATTTTATTCACTCCTGTCGTTTTCTGCTATTTCATTCATGACTGATCTGGAGTTTGACAGCCATTCCCTCATGTTCATAGAACATTGGTTAAATAAAGCTTTGACTTTGTAATATAGTTCTAAAGCTTCAACTTCATTTGTGACACTCATGATGAAGTTATCAACGTAAATGTTGTTTATTATCATCGCCAACTGGTTTTGTTCCCCTTCATTTTCTTCATATTCATTCATGTTGTTTATTGTCACATTTAAATGGTATTTTATGACTGCTCCCAAAATTGCTGGGCTGCAGACAAGTCCAAACAGTACGCGTTTAAAACGAAGTACTATTAAGTTATTTTCAGTTACTGGTTTTGAGGCATCTTTCAGCCAGAAAAATTGTGTGTAGTCTCTAGCTTGGTCATGCAATCCTATTTGAAAAAATGCCTTTTCAATATCGGCAATTAATGCTAGATTGCCTGCCCTGATCCTCAGGAGTAGGCCCAGTGCTAATGGTGTTGTAATTGGTCCTCTAAAAAGGCACTTGTTGAAACTGGGCTTACCTGCTGACCCATCAAACACGATTATGCATGATGTCGATTTGCCTGGCGTGATTACTGGCTGGTGTGGCAGGTAATGAATCCCCTTGTTGTCTGTTTTGTTGTCACAGATCTCAATTATTCCCTTTTCTAGTTGGTTGTCCAAAACTTTCCGGTATTGTTTGAATAAGTTTGGATCTTTGTTGAATCTTCTTATCAGTGATTTAAAGTACACCAAGGCTTCTGCTTTTCCTGTGGGCAGATCACTGATACTCTCTTTATATGGCCAGTCAATATAGTATTGTTTGTTGTTGTCGTTGAATTTTATGCTATTTATTATCATCTCCTCTGCAATGTTGTCATCAATTGCATAGGGGTCATCAGTGATTCCCACTGCTTCTAGACTGTGAAATTGTCATAGTGTTTCCTTTCCTATGGCCACTATGGCTACTTTTTGATGATTTTTTGTTGGTTCGGTTAAGCTTGAACTACAAGCGAAGTTACAGGCATGATCCATTGTTGCAGAATGTACAGCTACCACAATCAAAGCCAAACAGGCAAACCTGCATGCAGGTTTTCCTTCTGCAAATTTGTCTATTACCGTGCTAATTTCACTTTTTTCCGTTTCCGTGAAAATTTTGCTTTCCGTTTTCCGTTTTCCGGCATTTCATTTTTCCGTTTTCCGTTTTCTGGCCAACAATTTTTTTTTACCTTTCTGTTTTCCGTTTTCCGCTGAGTGAAATTTTTTTACCTTTCCGTTTTCCGGCAGAAATTTTTTTTTTACCTTTCCGTTTTCCGTTTTCCGTAAAGTGAAAAAAATTTACCTTTCCGTTTTCCGTTTTCCGTGAAAAAATTTTTTTGCCACCCTACTCCAGATAGGTAGATAGCTGGGCGATTTGGGGGAGGGGGATTTAGGGGGCAGTAACCCAAAATTTTGCCTCTGGGATAGATAGATAGCTGAGCAGTTGGGGGGGGGGGGGGTTACCCCCCCCCCATACTCCCCCCCCCCATTCGAGACCCCTGTATCCAAGTTTAATGATGAAATAAATATCCAAACATGAATACTTTATATCCTCGAATAAGACCCCCCTGGAATTACATAATTGAATAACTCCACCCTCAGGGCCTTGAATAACTCTGTCCTGGAAAACCTCTGATGAAACAAAACCCCCCTCGGGTCTTTTTCAGGTATAGGTATACAGCAGGGACGTAGCCAGGATTTTTCAGCGGGGGGCGGATTGTATACAGAGCCTGGCGAGCGGGGGGGGGGGGGGGCGGCGCCATGTAGTAGAGGAATGGCGCCATGGCGCTGGCGCCATTCGTAGGTGCCGCCCCCCCCCCGCCCCCCCTGGCTACGTCCTTGGTATACAGTAAGTTTTTTGACACATGAATGAATATGTGGATGCTATTTGGGGTTAAAACTAAGGTGTCAACTTTCCATTTCCACTAACCAGTAAAATTTTTTACCCTTTCCATTTTCCGTTTTCTGGGAGCTGAAAAATTTTACTCTTTCCATTTTCCGTTTTCCAGCAGCAAATCTTTTTACCATTTTCGTTTTCCATTTTTAGGCAGCTACAAACTTTTACCCTTTCCTTTTCCATGTTCCACTTTCCTTTTTCTGCGCAATATTTCCAGCATATTTCCAGCATAAAATTTTTTACCCTTTCCATTTTCTGTTTTCTGGCAGCTGAAAAATTGTACCCTTTCCGTTTCCCATAAAAATTTTTTTTTACACCCTAGTCTAAACATGTGCAAAACCTCTACATGATAAGAAAACTACTGTTTCCATTTCAAAATGCTGTAAAATGCAACATTTTGTTTGAAAAACTCGCGTTTTTACTAAAACACTCCAGTTTTTGCTAAAAACTCAAAGTTTTACGAAAAAAATTGAGTTTTTACAAGAGTAAAAACCACACAGAAATGAAACATGGAAGCTCAAGTTTTTTCATGAAAAAACTCTAAACACTGATATTCATTTTTGAAAAACTCACAATACAGAAAAGTGTTATTATTTTGAGAACTTACCCGTCGCTGTGGGGCGTGCACTGATACGCACACGCGCCTGATACGCACATATGCCTGTTTTTTTCACTTGACACTTTTTCAAGTGATTTTCAGATATGAGTAAAGTGAAAAAAAGTTGCGCAATGACATTAGTGAACTTTTTTCACTTCACTCATATCTGAAAATCATTGAAAATCTGTCAAGTAAAAAAAACACAGTGAAAAATGGCTATTTTTCACTGTTTTTTTCACTTGACACATTTTCAAGTGATTTTCAGATATGAGTGAAGTGAAAAAAGTTCACTAATGTCATTGCGCAACTTTTTTTCACTTTACTCATATCTGAAAATCACTTGAAAAAGTGTCAAGTGAAAAAAACAGGCATATGTGCGTATCAGGCGCGTGTGCGTATCAGGCCTGCCCCGTCGCTGTGTACAGGGCCACTTCCGCAAGTGGAAGAGTTAAGAGTTAAAACTTAAGACTTGAGTAAAATGACAAATGACAAGTTATGAGTAAAGTTAAGAGTAGAGTAAACCGACAAATGATTTTACTCAACTCTTAACTTTTAACTTTACTCTTAACTTATCATATATCATTTTACTCATTTCTTAACTCTTTACTCTTAACTTTTCCACTTGCGGAACTGGCACCTGGTCGGTTCTATTCCAAATCCCAACCCTATAGTGGCTGGTGCAGTCACATCCCATATCAGATTAAGTGCGTACGCATAGCGATCGAATAGCGCCCGGCAAAAAAATGTCGTCACTAGTGATGTTAAAGGCACCGGTAAAAATAGCACCGCACCGGCACCGGTACTATTCCTAAAAAACGACTCCGGCACCGACAGAACACCACTAAAAATTACATGCGTACCGGGCACAAGCACCGGTGCTGGTGCCCACCGGTGCCCCGGTGCCTTTGCCTATTCGAGTGGTCACAGAACAGGCATTCATTGACTCAGCTATCGGAGCGGAATGCATAGGAAGTGCCCGGGTATACAAACACAGCTCTGTCGCATGCAGGTTATCATTCTGTCTGTGATTTGCTCGACGCTTTTGAATGGGAATTGCGTCCGAACAGTTTTCAGTCGCGTGCCGGCCTAGCTGCGCGTTTTACCTTTTTCAATTTTGAGTCTGGAATTTGTAACTTGCTATCTACCGTATTACCTCGAAATACCCACTTGGGGGTTTATTATTTCGCCAGCAAAATTTGAGGGGGTTTAATTCGAGGGGAGGGCTTTTTCGAGGGGGGTTGTTATTTCGTCAGAAATTTTCATGAAATTCATAGTAAACAATACGCTTTTTCATACATAAAAACGGTAATAAACGTGAGAAAATGGGTTATATTGGGGCTATAGATGTACCGTATTACCTCGAAATACCCCCATGGGGGTCTATAATTTCACCAGCAAAATTTGAGGGGGTTAATTCGAGGGGAGGGGGTTTTTTATTTCATCAGAAATTTTGGTGAAATACCCCCCCCCTCAAAATGGACACTATGAACTTATAAACCCCCCCTCGAAATGCCCCCCCAAATATAGTGTACCTATACAGAACGTACATGACAAAAGGTGCAGTTTGTGATCAGAGCAGTGCAGAACACACGTAAAAACAATATTACTGTGTTCCGTGAGAACAGTGTTTATACAGTCTACATACACTCAAAAGTCTATAGAGTCATAAAAATGGCAGTTTTTGTTGCATTTATCAATGTCTGCGTACGTTTCATACGACAATTTAGTACTCGGATTTCAAAAAATTTCTGGCGAAAAAATACCCCCCCCCCCCTCTCGTTTAACCCCCCTCAAAATCCTCACTCTGGAAAATAAACCCCCTGGGGGTATTTCGAGGAAATACGGTATATTGGGGCCATAGATGTACATCTGTACACAAAAGAGCGTATAAGTGTAGCTGCAATGCAAATTGGTAGTAATAAATACATCATGTACATTGCATACATGATGTACATCATTCCAGAGGGGGTATTTTGAGGGGGGGGTCAATTTTTTTCCCAGCCCGGTTTTAGGGGGGGGGGGGGTCAATTCAGGGGGGGGGATAATTCGAGGTAATATGGTAAATGTTGTGCAGAATATATAGCCACCGTATTTTCCTTAAAGCCCAGTGGGTAGGGTGTCAAAAAAAATTTTTTATGGAAATGGAAACGGAAAAAAATTTTCAGTGGCCGGAAAACGGAACGGAGAACGGAAAAAAATTTGCACTTGGCGGAAAACAGAAACGGAAACGGAAAAAAAATTTAAGCAGCCGGAAAAACGGAAACGGAAAAATCAAATTTGCATGGAAATGGAAAAACTTGCTGAAATTCTGCCAGAAAAAGGATAAAATTTGCAGTAATTTTGCTGGAAACACAAAAAAATTTACATCATTGACAATCTGCAAGAATTTTTACCAGTTTGGCTGATCAGAAAACAGAAAGTTGAGCCAGAAAAAGGTAAATGAGGCGGGAAAATGGAAAATTGAGGCTGAAAATGAAAAAATGTGGAAAAACTGGAAATTGTGGCGGAAAACGGAAAAAAGGCAGAAAAACTGAAAATTTAGCCGGAAAACGGAAAATGAGCTGGAAAAACGGAAACGGAAAAAAAACCCGGAAAACAGAATGGAAAACGGAAAAAAATTTCAGCAGCCGGAAAACGGAACGGAAAACGGAAAAAATTTGCCTGCGGAAAACGGAAAACGGCAATTTGACACCCTACCAGTGGGGTATTGTTCGGCGGCAAAATTTTTGAGAGTACGGTGTTATTTGGACGGTACGGATTGTTTTTAAATAAGCATTTTCATGAATACCGTATTTCCTCGAAATACCCCCCCCCCCTCGAAATACCCCCCTTCAAAATGGACACTATGAACTTATAAAGCCCCCCTCGAAATACCCCCCAAATTTAGTGTATAGAGAACGTAAATGACAAAGGCTGCGGTTTGTCATCTGGGTAATGCAAAATACACGTTAAAAACGATGACACTGTTATGTGAGAACAGTGATTATATTTACGTCTACACACTTTTACAAGTCTTTAGAGTCTTATAAATGGCGATTTTTGTTGCATTTTCGACGTCTGTGTACGTTTCAGACGACAATTTAGTACTTGGTTTTCAAAAAATTTCTGGCGAAAAAATAACCCCCCCCCTCGAAATACCCCCCCCCCCCTCAAAATTCTCAATCTGAAAAAATAAACCCCCGGGGGTATTTCGAGGATATACGGTATGTATAGGTATATGTAGTGATGGAAAAAGCGCCAGACTTTTAGCGCCAAGCGCCAAAAGCGCCATGGCGCTTTTCTTACCCACAGCGCCGAGCGCCAATGGCGCCAGAGCAAAATAGCGCCAAAAGCGCCATAGCGCTTTTCTGAACCTCAGCGCCAAGCGCCAATGGCGCCAGAGGGTAATGGCGCCAAGCGCCAATAGCGCCAGCGCCAAAAAGATTTTCATCAATTCGTTTGTAGAATAATGAATGCATAGCGTTGACGTACCGCTGATGTCCATGTAGTCGATTTAACTGATGATTTACCTTTTGAGTAAAAAGTAAACACATTTAAACACCTATGCTTGTATACTTTGTAAATAATCAATATGTTGTCTCCTAATATTTATCAATATTTAATAACTATTAATGCCCCATAACACCCTTAGACAAATCAATATTTTTTCAGTTGCCCTCAAAATTGAGCAACTGGAGTGTCCATTTCACAATAATATAGCAATTTTCATAATCATGGTTGGCGCTTTTTTGGCGCCATTTAAAATGCCGGCGCCAGGCGAAAATAGCGCCACCAGAAAATGGGCCAAGCGCCAAAAGCGCCATGGCGCTTTGTCAGACCCCGGCGCCAAGCGCCAATGGCTCCAGAGCGTTTTAGCGCCAAGCGCCAAAAACGCCATGGCGCTTTTTGCTTTGGCGCTAGCGGCAGGCGCCAGCGCCATGGCGCTTTTCCATCACTAGGTATATGAGCGATGATTCATTTACATACTCAGATGATAAGAAGTTAAAATCATGGAATAGTGAATTTGAAGGTAAAATGTGAATAAAAGTATGAAAATGAGTGATTCGAGAGAAAATTTATTAAAGGATACTCACTCTGACGTTTTCCGTGGAAATGGTACCTACATTTATTGACGTTCACTCATCCGTAAAAGTAAAAAAATCACTTTACGTTTTCTGTATTCAGGGGTGAGTATAAAAGAAATACTTAGCATTTACCTACATATACTTTGAAAAAAGTTGTGTACTTCAAATAACTCTTGTCAACAGAAACAATGATACTCGCTACTGATTGGTTAGGTAGAACACTAACATTAGCTAAGTCGCTTTTTGTTGTTCTAAATGCACATTTTACGAGTTGTTGTTGTTATACCCCGCGGACGGCGTGCTTTGCTTTTTCTGAATGAAACAAGTTATCTTGAGGTCATCATTTGACACAAAAATCAGAATTGTTCCAAAAAATTAGAAGACGTTTCGGGCACGTTTTGACGCTAGTACCTGTACGCGACTCCGCCTTTTCCTTTGCAAATTTTTTTTGTGGAAGTGCGTGCGTAAGTTGTTGGTGTGTTGTGTTGGTCCGTAAGACATAAGTATGTGCAGATGTCAACAGGGTAAATATGGTCACCGACATTTTTGTTGCGCGACGCTCGCTGCTCGGCATTCTATTTTTTGCATTTCTAATTGCAGGGGGGGAAGTTATGTGATGTGAGATTATTTTCCCGCAGCTCGCTGACTTTGTTCAAAAATGCCCAACTATGTTCATCAGTTAACGATGCCTACGCATATTCAATCTATAAATATATTTATGACCTGGCGTGTAGAACGGTAACATTCAATCGACTCATACAGTGAGGCGCGAACAGAATACGACCACATGTTATGCAATTTTTTGAAGGAAACATCCTATCAGCATAAATAATAATCAAAATACTTTTTTTTAAACGAAAAGATTTCGAGCACTACCATATGTTGCTGGTACTTGACTCCGCCTTTTATTTTTTCCTTTTGTTTGTGAAAGTGCGTGCATAAGTAATTTTTCGTTCTCGACGGTTTTCGTATACCTAGGTAGTATGTATGTGTCTTCGACTACCACATAAGTAATTTTGGGCTCATACTTTGCTGTCCGCCGACCCTAAAAGAAACATTTTTCCGGGAGCTTCAGACGAGTGAAGCTGAAGCAAATAACAATTTGAGCTATGAAAGTATTTCGGTATGGAAATGCATACAGAGCGTTTTTCATCATAAAAGATGTTAAAACGTATTGACGTTTACTCGATAAAGAAATATACTCGAGTACTGCGTGAATACGTTTACGTTCCCTCCCGAAAAATGATGCCGGTAAAAATACTTACTCACACGCGTACTTTTTGAAAATACGCGAGTTCAGAAAATGTAATTCAGAAAAAATTTGGTTACAAAAAAGAAAAACCACTCAAACGAATTAAACCGGCTGCAAAATGGCAGCGGAAATGATAGAAGTTGCGATGGGTAGGGAAAGCGATGACTCTCGCTTTCTCTTTTACTCATTTTTACATCTTCTTAGGTACAAATTCAAAAAAGAATTTTTCGTTTCCCTGATTGAAAATACTGGTAGTTACGCTTAGTCACGATTTACGCGGCGTAAGAGTAGAAAAAATACTTAAAGTTACTGTACTCAGGGGTGAGTAAAAAATACTTTACATTTACGTTTACATTGAAAAAAGTTCAGTACTTTCAACAACTCTGTTTTGCATGCCTTCAGTTTGATGAATGGTAATTTATTCAGCATTGACAATGCTATTTGTATCGCTTCCGTGCTCGGTGTATTGAATAAGTGATGAATATTGTAAATACTCATGGGATATTTATGTTTTCACGCGACCTGTTTCTATCAATTTGACGGCAAAATTTTGCTTCCGCCTGTGTGTTTTCAGTATCATTTTATTGTTTATAAAAGGAATAGCCACTTTTTGAGACCATCATATTGTATCAGCTAATTTTGTATAAAGAACATCACACATGATTGCTCCATTCGTTGAAATACCTAATATTTTCATGGAAAATGACAATTCAAAATAATTGCCAGTATAACATGAGCTGGAGAAATCCACAGTTGTTAAAATGTATCTACCTACTTTACGTTTACTCGAGTACAGAGTAAATACGGTTACATTTCCTCCCAAAAAGCTCCCAAAATATAGGCAAAAATTTATGAAAAGTAGTTATTTTGAGCGAAAATCGGGGTGATATTTCTCAAAAATACTCACGTTTACGTTTTCCAGGTTTGTGTTTAATTTGTTTTAATGATTAATTGGTTACATGAGTAATCGCCCTGTGTCCATGACAAAAACGTCCCAAACAAACAAGTCGTAATCATTTGATGTAACCAATCCAATTAGCCAGTTGTTCCATAAACTGCTTAGTGTGACACTGTTGACTTCCTTCATCGTGTGATTGAAAAACATTGTTCCAGGAATAGCGATGAAAAAACACATACCGTATTACCTCCAATATAAGGTATACCTCTAATATAAGGTACCCTCTAATATAAGGTATACCTTCTGGCCTTTTTGAATGTCATGAAATAAATATAAGACATACCTCTAATATAAGGTATACCTCTAATATATTTATTTAGGGCAAATTCCGAGTAAAGGTGCCTTGTTGACAGGTGTGAAAAAATTCAAGTGCTAATTTTAGAAGCAAATTTGCCTTTGGCAATTGGCACCATTCACACTGAGTGTGCTTTGTGTGTCAGAAAGCACTGGTGCAGTATAATGTGCACTAAGCCAAGTGACATGTGAATCCTTTGTTTAAAACGCCATATGAATCCATTGTCTTTATTTTTTGTTGAAACTGAATATGAGGGATTTTTTAAGACTGGTAAGTAGTTCAGATTTGTTTAATGCTTCATTGAATTTGTATGTTTCAGTCAACGATGGAAAAAACACAGAAATTGAACACAGAAACTCATTGAGTTTCTGTGTTTTTGTTTTACACAGAAACACGGAAACTCATAAATTTTGAAAAACTCAAAACTCAAATGAGTTTTTTTTTGGAGAACACAGAAACACAGAAACACGGAAACACAGAAAAGTTTTTTGAGTTTTTGTGTTTTTTCAGCAAAGTGGTTGAATGCACATTAATTAAGTTAAACTAAACATAATAAGATAAGCATCTATAGTATGTACATAATGTATTCATATTTTATAATGGTACAAAAACGAAATTAAAGATGGCATGCACATCTCATGGTGGATTTGACAATTTAAGTTTTGACATTTAAGTATACCTTATTACCTTGAATAACCCCCCCTTGAATTAACTCCCCTCAAAATGGACTGGTGAAATAATAAGCCCCGCCCCCCTCGAAATACCCCCCTCCGGGATGATGTACATCATGTATCCAATAGGGTTCAAACGGGATCCCGATCCCGGATCCCCTGAAATTCCGGGATTTAGCTCTCCCGATCCCGATCCTGAAACCCCAATCCCGATCCCGATCCCGAAATCCAAAAATACCAATCCCGATCCCGATCCCGAAAACTTTCAAATCCCGATCCCGATCCTGAGAATCTCCCAAGTCCGGGATCCCGATCCCGGAAAAAATAGTGGAAATTATAAAAACTGAAAAAATGACATTTTTGCATGCAAAATTGTGAACGCAATCCCCCAGCGTTCATTTTATGTATCTTTTCTGACATCCGACAGTGTTTTGAGACCTTTATGAACAACTGTAAATGCCAGAACAGTGATGAAAATCTATATCCCTAGACCCCAATCCCGATCCCGAAAAAATGCCAATCCCGATCCCGATCCCGTGACCCCAATCCCGGCCAATCCCGATCCCGATCCCGAAATCTCAAAATACCAATCCTGATCCCGATCCCGATCCCGAAACCCCAATCCCGATCCCGATCCTGATCCCGAAATCTCAAAAAGTGAATCCCGATCCCAATCCCGAAAAGTCAATCCCGTTTGAACCCTAGTATCCAATGTACATGATGTATTTATTACTGCTAATTTGCATCGCAGCTACACATAGACTGTACTAGGTTGTGTAGCTGACTACATGTTTTTTTCAAATATATCCTGTTTGTACACATTTATAACCTGTTTTGGGTACGTAAATGCCTACTATTTTCTATGATCCTTACAAAACTTTCTGACAAAATAATAATGCCCATGGGGGTATTTCGAGGTAATATGGTAGTTGTAGTTCAAATCAATTCCGTAGTCTTCCATACAGTGCACATCCATTGAAGAATTTTGGAGTACTGCGTAAATTGTCGTTTCTGGGCATTTTGTTGCTGGTGTTGTGATGTTGATGTCCTCATTGTGGACATTTTTAAGGACTTTTTTGACACTTGAATGAATACACAAATGTTGTGTGGGGTTAAAACATGTGCAAAACCAATATGTTATAAGAAAACCACTGTTTCCAGATTGAAATGCTGTGAATCAAACATTTTTAGGGGGAAACTCGAACTTTTTGGAAAAAACTTGAGTTTTTTTTGAAAAAACTCAAAAAACTCAAGTTTTTACAAAAAAAAAACAGAAATAAAAACAGAGTTACTCAAGTTTTTTTCAAGAAAAAAACTCAAAACACAGGTATTCATTTTTGGAAAACTCAAAACACAGAAAGTGTTTTTTTTGGAGAACTTACCCATCGTTGGTTTCAGTATACCGTATATCCTCGATTAAATCCCCCCTCGATAACCCCCCTTGAATAACTCCCCCTGTTAGCTGACTGAGGAAAAATAACTCCCCCCTCAAATAACCCCCCTCTTTAATGAGCACCAAAGACGTCCATGTATGAAAGACATTTTTATGTATGTTTTCTTCAAAAGACATGTATTTTTTGCAGCTAATGTTCACTAGCATTGATTTCATTGCATGAATTATGGAATTTCAACCCTTTTCATACAACATATTGATCATGAATGTTACTTAATATTCTGATGAAAAAATAACTCATCTCTTGAATAACTGCCCCCCCCTCGAATAAGTCCCCCCTCAAAAAGCTCTGATTAAAAAATAACTCCGCGGTGACCTTGTTCGAGGATATACGGTACAGTTCCCGTTCAACTCAATTCCCCAGTGGGGGAAGTTCACTTCACTTCCCCCTAGATGTGAAGGGAAACATATTCTACAATACATTTGAAAAACTAAAAACACAGAAAGTTTTTTTAAAGAAAACTCACCCATCGTTGCCCAGAATACCCGTGGTGTTACTTCATCGAATAATTACCTCAATACTGCCTACCGTATAATCTATCGCTATAAATAACACTATCGCGAGTTATTTTTATCAGATAAAATTTACACGTAGCATAATCATAATGCTCTTGATCACAATTTTATATTTTTTCATCTTTCTATCACAATTTTCATCATGATTGCAAATAAATTTCAGTTCCAAACAGTAATAGATATTTACCAGAGTTGTAAAAGGAACATACTCTTACAAAGTTCATGTGCATGTAGAGTATTTTGAATTTACAGAAAATGTAAATTCAATTTTCGTACTTTTGTTTGTGAAAGGAACATGAAAGTACTGTTCACCTGAAAAAAAGCATAAAACTAGGTAGGTTAAGTACTTTTTTCAATTTACAGGAAACGTAAAGAAATATAAAAGTACATTTTCGCGGGAAAACGTGAATCTGGGTATTTTTCAAGTTTTCTACTTACATCTGTAGAAAATGTTTATGCTTGAAAATAAAAAAGAAATGTTACTCAACACTGTTCAAGACATCCGCTAAATATTCGAATATACCGTATTTTCTCGAATAGTTCCCCCTCTTGAATAGTTCCCCCCTTGAATAGTTCCCCCCTGTTAGCCGAGTGAGGAAAAAACAATTCCCCCCCTCGAATAGTTCCCCCCCCCCCCCACTGACGCTCAAAAATACTACACATACATAAAAACAGCAAGCGTAAGCAAAAGAGCTGCTGCGTCTGGGCATTGAATGCGTCATCAAATGTAAATGTGTCGGGTGTGCAAAAATACAATGGAGTGTACACTACCATGGGAAAGGGCATGACACGTGTATGTTGTGTATGCACTATTCCATTTGTGTATACACTGAATTTTAGGCACATGATAAATTTGTGGTTGAATTTGAACAAGAATAGCATGTTATTTCATTAAACATGAATGTTGTGTGAAATAAATTGAAAGTACTGTGCTTGAAAATTTTGACAGAAAAATAATTCCCCCCTCGAATAGTTCCCCCCTCAAAAAAGTCTGAGGAAAAAATAATTCCAGAGGAAACAGAAAAAAATAATAATTGATTTTTTACTCACCCCCTGAGTAGTGATGGAAAAGCGCCATGGCGCTTTTGGCGCTTGGCACTAAAACCCTCTGGCGCCATTGGCGCTTGGCGCCGGGATCTCAGAAAGCGCCATGGCGCTTTTGGCGCTTGGCGCCATTTTCTGGTGGCGCTATTGGCGCCTGGCGCCGGCATTTTTAATGGCGCCAAAAAAGCGCCAACCTTGATTATAAAAATTGCTATGATACTGTGAAATTGAAACTCCAGTTGATCAACTTTAAGGGCAACTGAATAAATTTTGATTGATGTAAGGGTGTTGTAAGAGGTGATTTATTTTTTTACAATTTTACATTATTTATAAAAGATTGATTAATATTAGGAGACAACTTTATTTGCATCGAATTCAATCAAAGGTGTAAAATGGTGCTCTTTTCAAAGGTCCTCATATTTGTTTGAATACCTTAGTTCTCACACAAATGTACTGGTTTTGTATCCACCTTTATTCATTTTAAGCCTCAGCTGATAAACATTGATGATTAAGACACAAGACACAGCAAAAAATAGATCCGTGAAGCGTGTGGAAGCGGGCTGGATGCGCGTGAAGCGGCGCGCTTCCACACGCTTCCACACGCTTCCACCAACATCACGAGATTCTGGGTGAGATGTCTTCCACACGCGTCACCTAGCTTCACTGTGCGCTTCACGCGCATCCAAGCATGTGGAAGACACTTCACGAAGCTGGCGCTACCACACGCTTCCCACGCGTATAAATTTGCGTGGGAGCACCATATTAAGAACCGTAAAGTGCCTTCACGCATTTTTTCGTGATGTGTGTGGAAGCACTGACATGCTTGGTGAAGCGTTCGGGAAGTGTTGGCGTGAAGACACTTCCCGACGCTTGACCGCGCATCCACACACCCATTTTTTGCTGTGAGAGATGATTGATTTCAAGAAAATGGATTTTTTCTAATCACTGAATCCCCTTCCAGAATTTCCCTTCCCCCTTACATGGTTGATTGAACTTTAATGGCCAAAGTTAAATAGACTTAACGACATCAGCAGTACGTCACAGTTATGTATTCATAACTCTAAAAACTAATTGAAGAAAAAATTTTTGGCGCTGGCGCTATTGGCGCTTGGCGCCATTATCCTCTGGCGCCATTGGCGCTTGGCGCTGAGGTCCAGAAAAGCGCCATGGCGCTTTTGGCGCTTGGCGCTATTTTGCTCTGGCGCCATTGGCGCTTGGCGCTGTTAGTAGGAAAAGCGCCATGGCGCTTTTGGCGCTTGGCGCTAAAAGCCTGGCGCTTTTTCCATCACTACCCCTGAGTACAGAAAACGAAAAGTAATTTTTTTATACTTTTACTCATGAGTAGACATGAGTAAAATACTTTTCATCCAGAAAACGTATTTTTGAGTATATTTGAAAATTTTTGGCCCAATTTACACTCAAAACTAGGGTGTCAAATTTCCGTTTCCGTTTCCGCCTTTCCGCAGGAAAATTTTTTACCTTTCTGTTTTCCGTTTTCCGGCAGCCAAAAAATTTTTACCTTTCCGTTTTCTGTTTTCCAGCAGCCGAAAAAATTTTACCTTTCCGTTTTCCGTTTTCCGGCAGCTGAAAATTTTTTACCTTTCCATTTCCGTTTTTCCGGCTGAAAAATTTTTACCTTTCCGTTTCCATTTTACCAGGCCATTTTTCCATTTTCTGGCTCGATTTTCAGTTTTCTGGCATTTTTCCATTGTTTTTCCAATCTGTATTTATCTTCAATTGGCTCATCCCATTGTGTTGTTTTTGTCTCTTGGAGCAGCATTGACAACTGGGATTTTAGGGTCAGTGAAACAGGTTCCGGTAAACCCAATTGGGTCATATGCTGACACCAATAAATTATTCAAGTTTCATCTGGTTGGTGTTGTGATGCTGTCAATTTGCAATTTTGGTGTTGATATTGCCAGCATGTCTGTTCGGTGATTTTATTTCATGCCCATTACTGCGACAATTTTATTCACCTTTGGACTCCTGTCATTTTCTGCTATTTCATTCATGACGGATCTGGAGTTTGACAGCCATTCCCTCATGTTCATAGAACATTGGTTAAATAAAGCTTTGACTTTGTAATATAGTTCTAAAGCTTCAACTTCATTTGTGACACTCATGATGAAGTTATCGATGTAAATGTTGTTTATTATCATCGCCAACTGGTTTCGTTCCCCTTCATTTTCTTCATATTCATTCATGTTGTTTATTGTCACATTTAAATGGTATTTTATTACTGCTCCCAAAATTGCTGGGCTGCAGACAAGTCCAAACAGTACGTGTTTAAAACGAAGTACTATTAAGTTATTTTCAGTTACTGGTTTTGAGGCACCTTTCAGCCAGAAAAATTGTTTGTTGTTGTCATTGAATTTTATGCTATTTATTATCATCTCCTCTGCAATGTTGTCATCAATTGCATAGGGGTCATCAGTGATTCCCACTGCCTCTAGACTGTGAAATTGT
The DNA here is from genome assembly GCA_964036195.1 of Sphaerolaimus hirsutus. NCBI lineage: Eukaryota > Metazoa > Nematoda > Chromadorea > Monhysterida > Sphaerolaimidae > Sphaerolaimus > Sphaerolaimus hirsutus. The sequence goes on along the minus strand of OZ038453.1, from coordinate 12,468,673 downwards.
CGTAGTGTTTCCTTTCCTATGGCCACTATGGCTACTTTTTGATGATATTTTGTTGGTTCAGTTAAGCTTTAACTACAAGTGAAGTTACAGGCATGATCCATAGTTGCAGAATGTACAGCTACCACAATCAAAGCCAAACAGGCAAACCTGCATGCAGGTTTTCCTTCTGCAAATTTGTCTATTACCGTGCTAATTTCACTTTATTTTTTTCCGTTTCCGTGAAAATTTTGCTTTCCATTTTCCGTTTTCCGGCATTTCATTTTTCTGTTTTCCGTTTTCCGGCCAACAATTTTTTTTTACCTTTCCGTTTTCCGTTTTCCGCTGAGTGAAATTTTTTTACCTTTCCGTTTTCCGTTTTCTGGCAGGAATTTTTTTTTTACCTTTCCGTTTTCCGTTTTCCGTAAAGTGAAAAAATTTTACCTTTCTGTTTTCCGTTTTCCGTAAAAAAAATTTTTTGACACCCTACTCAAAACCACACATTTTCGTACCTTTTTGACCATTTTGACCGTTAAATTCACAAGTATGTGTGTTATGTGACGATTTTTAGCAATTTTATCCTATTTTTCGCTTTTTCTCCCCCTTTTTTCCCATCTATGCCTTGAAAAAGCCTATAAAAAGCCTATTTGAAATACGTATTCTGTACTCGAGTACTTTCAAAAAGTATACGTAAACGCGAGTACAGCTACTTTTTTCAAAGTATACGTAAACGTATCTACTCAGTACTCGAGTATACGTACTTTTTTAGTAAACGTAAATACGTTTTAACCACTATGCTACAATATTTATCAAAATTTCTTCCAAATAAAGGTGAATCGGCATAAAAATATGTTTTCCAAACTGTGATTGTGATATAATAGCTAAAATACCACAAAAATTTTGACGGTCTCAATTATAAAACATATGCGTCAATAAGTCAGGAGGTTATTTTTTCAGGGGACTACATTGGTATTATTAACTCTACAATACGCATTACCCACATTAGGTACATTAAAATTCTAGGATCAGGCTCTATCTTTTATTCTCCTTGTCTTGGTCTGGGTGTTAGTGTCTGGCTTAATAATTAATGTGTGATACCTTGCCAAGTTCAGACTACACAGTTGCTTTGCCCGGCAGTTATTATTCTTCACTTCATTACAACCCGGCGTGAACTAGATACAGATTGATTAATTGCGCTGACACTTGGGATGGGTGGGAGTTATTCAAGTTACCTACAAGGTATACTCCGCGGACTGAACGCTACCTATCCAGGAAACACTCCAGCATGACGTCATCGTTAATAAAATCAAAAAATTCTTTCAAAACGTTCTTTTTAAAATATTTTTCTTTTTTTTGTGAAAGTACATGCATAAGCGCCATGGCGCCAATGGCGAAAAAGTGATAGAAAAGCGCCCTGGCGTTTTTGGCGCTTATTTGCTGCGGCGTTATTGGCGCGTGGCGCCACACCCATAAAAAGCGCCATGCCACTTTTGGGGCTTGTTTTTTGTCTTGTGCCAGGTAACAAATGCCGGGCGCTGGTGCCAAAGAAAGAGCGTCATGGCGCTTCTGGATCTTGGCGCCATTTTGCTCTGGCGCCATTGTCGCTTGGCGCTGTGGTTCTGAAAGGCGCCATGGCGCTTTTTCTATCACTAATCCTGCTTGTGTGTTATCAACTAAGGCATGAGTAAACATTCTGCTGTCCGTCGAGTATATGATAGGTGCGTATTGTGCACCCCACCCGATTCACTACCCGTCTAGATTGATTGCACTTAGCTTTCCGGAAAAAAATAAGTGATTGTCTAAAAAATTCAAGAATTCAAAAAATAGAATCTTAAAATTTTTTATAATAAAACCAATATAGAGAAGTGAAAAAATATAAATAAATATAAATGAGATACTTTTTGAATTTTCTACACATAAAAATATATAAAAAAAATCTCCCCGGAAAATACCAGAGAAAATGCTAAAAAAATTATTTTCTCAAATTTGAAAACTAAATCTGCCGAAATTTTTGGAACGCTAATTGCACTGTCGGATGTGTTGATATTTGTCACACTAGGGGGTACATTTGCTAGAGTCAGCTGACATACATGGCTGTGGTGTTTACATGTGATAGCATGCACTTCTTGGCGGCGCCAATGGATTCACCAGCTGTTGTCTGGACTGTATACCTTACGTACTGTATTTCCAGGGTTGTCAAAATTACTGAACTTTTTTCAAAGTATGTGTAGATGTAAAATACTTTTTAGTGATCCCTGAGGAGTGAAAGAAAAAATACTTTTTTACCCGTACTGGTGGGTAAATGTGAGTGAAATACTTTTTTCCGGAAAAATGTAAAATTGAGTATTTTCCCCTGGAATATTCATAGAATATGTAAAAGTGGGTACTTTTTTCATTGAAAAGGTCAAAGCTACTACTCTTTACACATGAGAGGAGTTGTTACACTGCAACTCATAACAGATGTCATTTTTAATAAGTATTTAGTATTGTTATAAGAAAATGATATGATTTCTTCAAGGTTTCTTTATTTCAGCAACACTAATACATTTTCTGTACATGTGTACTTTCAAAAGTACATGTACAGATGAGTACAGGTATTTTTTTAAGTAACATATATTTATACTAGAATAATCCCCCTGGGGAATTATTTTGTCATCTGACTTTTTTTAGGGGAGGGACTATTTGAAGTGGAATTATTCAAGGGGGAATTATTTTTTCGTTAAAAATGTCAAACATCTGTTAACTGATTTCATGAAATATGCTTTTTTACTAATTAACGTGTAATTTTTGTTCAAAGTGGATGTAAAAACTTATTTTGGGGATATTTCGAGGGGGGATTATTTTTTTCCGCACTCGTCAAAGAGGGGAGAATTATTCAAGGTGGGGGAATTTTTCGAGTATATACGGTACATGCATATGTACTCAAGTATGTACATATATGTATTTTTTGAGTAGATGTAAACACATTTTAACAACTGCGCTCCTTAGCACAGAAAATGTTAAATAAACTTCACCCATACTCATGAGTAGTGATGGAAAAGCGCCATGGCGCTGGCGCCTGGCGCTAGCGCCAAAGCAAAAAGCGCCATGGCGCTTTTGGCGCTTGGCGCTAAAACGCTCTGGCGCCATTGGCGCTTGGCGCCGGGATCTGAGAAAGCGCCATGGCGCTTTTGGCGCTTGGCGCCATTTTCTGGTGGCGCTATTGGCGCCTGACGCCGGCATTTAAAATAGCGCCAAAAAAGCGCCAATCATGATTATAAAATTATTATGATTCAGTGAAAAAGACAAGCCAGTTGATCAATTTTGAGAATTACTGAATAAATTTTGATAAATATAAGGGTGTAAGGGAACATTGCTATTAATAAAATATTGATTAGGTAATATTTGGGGCAAATGTATATACTGTATTTCCTCGAAATACTCTCAGGGGGTTTATCTTTTCAGTGCGCAAATTTTGAGGGGGTATTTCGAGGGAGGGGTTTATTATTTCGACAGGAGTTTTCGTAAAGGATCATGTAAAAAATAGGTATTTAAATACCCATAACTGGTAATAAACATGACTAAATGGGATATTCTATTTAGGACCTATTAACGTACGGCTGTTTGGCTGAAAAATAGGTGTATTTATCCCTTGGGATTTTAACAATGTATTAAACATTGTAGTGGTTGATTGAACTTTAGTGGCAAAAGTTAAATCGACTACTGCGACATCAGCGGTATGTCACAGCCACGAATTGATCATTCTACAAACCAATTGCAATATTTTTTTTTTGGCGCTGGCGCTATTGGCGCTTGGCGCCATCACCCTCTGGCGCCATTGGCGCTTGGCGCTGAGGTTCAGAAAAGCGCCATGGCGCTTTTGGCGCTTGGCGCTATTTTGCTCTGGCGCCATTGGCGCTTGGCGCTGGAGGTCCGAAAAGCGCCATGGCGCTTTTGGCGCTTGGCGCCAAAAGTCTGGCGCTTTTTCCATCACTACTCATGAGTCATGTGTCATGCGAAAAAATAAAAATTGTATAAAAAATAAAAAATAAAAGAATGATACGGGACAATTTTGACACGGGTCATGTCGAAATGCATGCATCAATCCGAATGATATCAAAGGGATCAAATGGACTAAGACTATTGTATTGTATCGACGTGTTGTATTGACGGTGTGCCTGTGTTTTTGCCTGTCATTTGGATGCTCGTGTGATCAGATCCCGGCGGGTGGTTTGGCTTTTTGGCATTTTTTACACAAAACAGTTTTAAACAGTTTTCACACTGCTTTTCAAGGGAATTCATGCCTGTAAAATTGTTAATTCATGATAAATATCTATGCAATATGATCCAACTCGGACTTAATTTATTTCTCTCGGTTGTCATTCTTTTATTATTTTTAATGCGATTTTTATAGTTTCGCATGGCACATGACACTTTACAGGGTCTTTTACATGACACATGACATTGTACATGGTGTTTGACACTTAACAGGTTCTTTTACATGGTCTGGGAGTGCCCCCTTCTGGTGTCAATTCCAGTGTAATATGCCCTGTAAAATGTCACATATCATGCCAAAAGTCATGGAAAATGCCCTGCAAAATGGCAACCGAGTTGGCATTTGACATGGCATGGCATTTGACATTTTACAGAGCATTGTACAGGATCTGTGACTGCCCCCAGGTATTTCACATTCCATCGCACGCTTCACTCCATTTTCCAACCGCCATCTTCGAATCCACATCGGATTAGCATGCAAATATGTATCAAACCAACGCCGCGCATGCAAATGACATTTAAATCTTTGCAAATTCGTTTGTGCGTAAACACCGTTGAGATGTTTAGTTTTGACCAGAGTAAATATTCGCAGGGATTTTCGTGCCAGTCCTGTTTTGCTTCCCTCTAACTTTGTTTGGCACGATTTTTTTTGCATGGACTACCAATTTTTATTGGCCCAAAACACACTACCGTATTGGTGCCACACAAGCTAGTTTTCAACCGAAATTTTGAAAACTTGTAGATCTGCATTGAATGCATTTGAGTTTTCTAGAATGAGGTGCCCATCTCCACCTATACAATTTCGAGAGAACTGCACGCTAAGGATGCTTCAATGCAAAAGATAGGAGGCACAATCGCAGGCCTCATTGTGCCCAATTCGTGTGTGTTTTTGCACACAATGCAGTCACTATTTATTAGTACAAATGCCCTTTACAAACACGATCCACAATCTTGACAAACAGGGTTAGTAGATGGCAAAGTTGCTTCCCAAGAATGCAATTGCACATGTATAGGGGGTTGACTTGACTTTTTAGGGGCTGAGTTTACAATTCAGGGTTGAGTTGATGGGTGTTTATAAACTAGGGTTGAGTTGACAGAAGTTTAAAAATAAGGGGCTGTTGACACAAGTTCACAAATTAGAGGCCGAGTTTATGGGAGTTGAGTTGATGGGTGTTTGCCAAATTAGGGGCTGAGTTTATGGGAGTTAACAATAACATTACCATAATCCTTAAGTGAGGCCCCTGGGGCTAAAAAATATAAATTGTGATATAATGCATTTGTGGGTTAATGATTACAATGATTTGAAATATGCACTCCATTCTGACAGTACATTACAATAACCCTGAAATTGAACCCAAAATGGGGCCAAAACTTTCAAATTGTGAAATGATGCATTGTGGGTTTCTAATTGCACTGATTTGATATATAATGCACTCCATTTTGACACTACATTACCATAACCCTGAAAATGAACCACTGGGGCCAAAAACTTTCAATTTGTGAAATGATGCAATTTTGGGTTTCTGATTGCACTGATTTCAAATTTAGGTTTCTGATTGCACTGATTTGATATATGCACTCCATTGACACTACATTACCATAACCCGTTAATGAACCCATGGGGCCAAATACTTTCAATTTGAGAAATGATGCATTTTCGGGTTTCTGATTGCACTCATTTGAAATATGCACTTCATTTTGACACTACATTACCATAACCCTGAAAATGAACCACTGGGGCCAAAAACTTTCAATTTGTGAAATGATGCATTTTTGGGTTTCTGATTGCACTGATTTCAAATTTGGGTTTCTGATTGCACTGATTTGATACATGCACTCCATTTTGACACTACATTACCATAACCCTCAAAATGGACCCATGGGGTTAAATACTTTCAATTTGAGAAATGATGCATTTTCAGGTTTCTGATTGCACTCATTTGAAATATGCACTTCATTTTGACACTACATTACCATAACCCTAAAATGAACCCCCTGGGCCAAAAACTTTCAAACCATAAAATGATGGATTTGTGGGTTTCTGAGTGTAGCGATTTCAAATATGCCCAGGGCTTAAAAAATTAGAAATTGTGAAATGATTCAATGTGGGTTTCTAATTGCACTGATTTGAAATATGCACTCTGTTTTGACACTACATAACCCTGAAAACTACATAACCATAACCCTGAAAATGAACCTCTGGAGCCAAAAACTTTCAATTTGTGAAATCATTCATTTTTGGGTTTCTGATTGCACTGATTTCAAATTTGGGTCTCTGATTGCACCAATTTGATATATGCACTCCATTTTGACACTACATTACCATACCCCTAAAAATGAACCCATGGGGCCAAATACTTTCAATTTGAGAAATGATGCATTTTCGGGTTTCTGATAGCACTCATTTGAAATATGCACTTCATTTTGACACTACATTACCATAACCCTAAAATGAACCCCCTGGGCCAAAAACTTTCAAACCATAAAATGATGGATTTGTGGGTTTCTGAGTGTAGCAATTTCAAATATGCCCAGGGCTTAAAAAATTAGAAATTGTGAAATAATCCAATGTGGGTTTCTAATTGCACTGATTTGAAATATGCACTCTGTTTTGACACTACATAACCCTGAAAACTACATAACCATAACCCTGAAAATGAACCTCTGGAGCCAAAAAATTTCAATTTGTGAAATCATTCATTTTTGGGTTTCTGATTGCACTGATTTCAAATTTGGGTCTCTGATTGCACCAATTTGATATATGCACTCCATTTTGACACTACATTACCATAACCCTAAAAATGAACCCATGGGGCCAAATACTTTCAATTTGAGAAATGATGCATTTTCGGGTTTCTGATAGCACTCATTTGAAATATGCACTTCATTTTGACACTACATTACCATAACCCTAAAATGAACCCCCTGGGCCAAAAACTTTCAAACCATAAAATGATGGATTTGTGGGTTTCTGAGTGTAGCAATTTCAAATATGCCCAGGGCTTAAAAAATTAGAAATTGTGAAATGATTTGATGTGGGTTTCTAATTGCACTGATTTGAAATATGCAATCCATTTTGACACTACATAACCCTGAAAACTACATAACCATAACCCTGAAAATGAACCTCTGGAGCCAAAAACTTTCAATTTGTGAAATCATAAATTTTCAGGTTTCTGATTTCACTCATTTGAAATGTGCACTTCATTTTGACACTACATTACCATAACCATAAAAATGAACCCCCTAAGCCAAAAACTTTCAAATCATAAAATGATGCATTTGTGGGTTTCTGATTGTAGCGATTTCAAATATGCACTCCATTTTGACACTACATTACTAAAACCCTGAAATTGAACCCCTAGACCCAAAAATTTCTTATTGTGAAATGATGCATTTTGCAGGTTTCTAATTGCACTGATTTGAAATGACTCAATTTCAACTCTACATTACTGTAAGCCTTAAATTGAACCCATGGGGCTAATAAATTAGAAATTGTGAAATGATGCATTTGTGGCTTTTTGATTGCCTTGATTTGAAATATGCACTTCATTTTGACACTACATTACCATAACCCTGAAAATGAACCCCCAGGGCCAAAAATTTTCAAATCATAAAATGATGTGTTTGTGGGTTTCTGATTGTAGCGATTTCAAATATGCACTCCATTTTGACACCACATTACTAAAACCCTGATAATGAACCCCTGGGCACAAAAACTTTCAATTTGTGAAATGATGCATTTGTGGGTTTTTTATTGCAGTGATTTGAAATGTGCACTCCATTTCTACTCTACATTACCATAACTTTTTAAGTCTAACCCCTGGGGCTAAAAAATTGAAAATTGTGAATTGATGCATTTGTGGATTGATGATAGTGATTTTTTGAAATATTCATACCATTTTCCAAATTAGGGGCTGAGTTTACAGGAGTTTCCAAACTAGGGGCTGTGTTTACAGGATTTAGAGGGGGTCCCCATGGGGTGCCATTTTTGGGGGGTCTCCAGGGGGTGCCATTTTCTGGAGGTACATATGGGGGTGCCATTTCAAGGGGGTCCACATGGGATGCCATTTTTTGGGTGGTCCCCAGGGGTGCCATTTTTTGGTGGTCCTCAGGGGGTGCTATATTTTTTTTGCAGGGGGGTCCATAGGGGGTGCCATTTTGGGGGGGGGTCCCCAGGGGGGTGCCATTTTTGGAGAGTCCCCAGGGGGAGCCAACTTTGGGTGGGTCCCCAGGGGGTGCCATTTTTGTGGGGGTTCCTAGGGGGTGCCATGTTTGGGGGGTCCCCAGGGGGTGCTATTTTTGGGGGGTCCCAAGGGGGTGCCATTTTTGGGGGGTCCCTAAGGGGTGCCATTTTTTGGTGGTCCTCAGGGGGTGCCATATTTCTGGGGCCCTAGGGGGTCCCATTTTTGGGCGGTTCCCAGGGGGTGCCACTTTTGGGGGGTTCCCTGGGGGGTGCCATTTGGAGGGGGGTCCCCATTGGGGTGTCAGTTTTTGCAAGCCTCTGAGAAGTGGGTACCTATAGCAGGATTCTCTCCAACCTTCAGTTGGGTTTTGTAGAGTCCCCAGGGGGAGCCAACTTTGGGTGGGTCCCCAGGGGGTGCCATTTTTGTGGGGGTTCCTAGGGGGTGCCATGTTTGGGGGGTCCCCAGGGGGTGCTATTTTTGGGGGGTCCCAAGGGGGTGCCATTTTTGGGGGGTCCCTAAGGGGTGCCATTTTTTGGTGGTCCTCAGGGGGTGCCATATTTGTGGGGCCCTAGGGGGTCCCATTTTTGGGCGGTTCCCAGGGGGTGCCACTTTTGGGAGGTTCCCCAGGGGGTGCCATTTGGAGGGGGGTCCCCATTGGGGTGTCAGTTTTTGCAAGCCTCTGAGTAGTGGGTACCTATAGCAGGATTCTCTCCAACCTTCAGTTGGGTTTTGTGGTTCTCTACAATTTATACCACAAGGATTTACAAACACAAAAAGAACAGCAAAGCACAAATGTAACCAATTGAAGATTACAACAAAGTTTGACACCTTGCAAAAACCACACTATCATATCACAAAACCTATACCACACAGAATGCACACTGCACACCATCATACCAAATCGCAAACTGTCTACATTTTACTACCGAGTTTCATGCCCAACCATTTTACAGAAGTTTACAAAATCCATTCCAAAACATTGCATGTTTGGTATTGGTCTTGTTATTGTTGGTAGATTACATACCGCATTTCAAAACACATGCCTAGCATGTGGGCAAACTTAACTAAAGTATCATATTTTCTCCAATGGTATTAATTGTAGAGAACCACAAAACCCGACCGAAGGTCGGAGAGAATCCTGCTAGTCATCTACAGTTGGGGAGAGTAAAAACGACTCATTCTAGAAAACTCAATGCGTTCAATGCTGATTTACGAGTTTTCAAAAAGGAACATTGAAAACTAGCTTGTGTGGCCACATTTCCTCGAAATACACCCAGTGGGTGTAATAGTTCACCAAAAATTTTCGTGAATGATTCTAGTAAAGATGCTTTTAGATTTACGCTTTTACATATACAGAGTGGTAATAAATGTGACCAAACTAAATATTTGTACATATCAACTACGGTATTTCCTCGAATTACCCCCCCCCCACCAGAATTAACCCCATCGAAATACCACCAGGTCTGTGAATTGGGCAAATAATAAACTTTCTCGAAATATCCCCACTTAAAGAGAGTGTAAAGAGTATGTAAATACGTGACAAATACCGCAGTTTGTGATCTGTACAATGCAGAACATGCGTTAAAACTAATCAGTGCGTGACGTTAAGTCAGGGTTTATGCATTACAGTTATAGGTCTATGTTTTTAGACACTTACCGCAAATCCGCGAATAAGACCCCCCCCCCCCCGAATAACTCCCCCCTCTTGAATCACTCCCCCATTGGATGAAAACGATACTATACAAAAATACAAAAGAATATTAGCCTACAGCAACGACAGCAGATACATGATGTGTACGCAGTGTATACACACCTTTTTGTAGTTGTTGGACAGTTAAATACATGAATTACATGAGTTTACAGACAACATGCATGCAATGAATTAAGTACAAGTTTTCTGAGGAAAAAATAGCTCCCCCTTGAATAACTCCCCCCCACCAAATCGTTTGAGGAAAAAATAACTCCACTGGGGCCTTATTTGAGGATTTAGAGTATACGTTCCTGTCATTGGATCTTCCTATGTCTGAGTTTATGGAACTTTATAACATTTCTCGCGAAATAATAGACCCCTTCCCTGGAATGAACCCCCCTCGAACGAACCCCTGGTGGAATAATAAACACCTGGGGATCTTTCGAGGAAATATGGTAAATAGTCTATGTGTAGCTGCTAGGCAAATTGGCCGCAGTAAATGCATCATGTGCATTGCATATATCAAAAATAGCAACCAATCTTGAGTAGTGACTACTTTGTCGTTCAGGTCAGTTGATGTTCACTGACTCATTTTCCTTCATCATTCATGTCCCCTTTTGGGGGGGGGGGTGACCATTTAAATATGAATATGATATGCTATACTTTGAGACCCGTGTCGCCGAGCAATGTTCCACACAAACACACAACCACACAACATCTCCATTGCAAATATCCTCTGGTCGTTGGCTTAGTGGACTTGGCTTCGCCTCTTGCCCAAGGTCCACATGCCAATCCAGCTGAACCCAACTGCACATTTACCATCTGTGTGCCACAGACTCAGTTCGCTGTGAGCCCTGTTTCGGGTGCACACAACAGAAGACCTGCATGCATGTTTACCTGTTTGGCTGGAACAGAAAACAGAAAGTTGAGCCAGAGAATGGAAAATGAGGCAGAAAAAAGGAAAATTTGCCAGAAAATGGAAAATATAGTGGAAAAACAGAAAAATTTGCTCAGCTTTGCACACAAAAGCTGACAACTGAAATTTTCAATCCTAAGACATTTGAGTTGACAGAGACACTGCTGAAGGAAATTAAAAATAATTCATAGTGGTCAACTCAAATGCATTTTTAACCGATTTCTTAGTTATGAAAATTTCAGTTGTCAAGTAGTGTGCGTACCAGCGGCATAACGTCGGTTCATTTATTCTTGTCATTATTTACCTACCACAGATAAGCCTGCCACACTGAGCGACACCTTTAGGTCTATTTGTCACAGTAATGCACGGTGATGCAAATATTCATGTGAATAAAGATCGTATTTAAGGTTTAAGGCAAACTTTTTTTGAAGGAGTGATGGGCAACAAATCTGTAAGTATGCCAAAATAAAATATGTAAATCTTCACGAAAATTTCAAATTCAAACCTTAAGATACTTTTCATGTAAAAATATGCTTTTCACATTGAGCCAGCCCATAGTGGTGAAGCTTTGGAAGGATGAATAGAATCACTGTCTTAATGTAAATGTTAACCGATAATTTAACATGTGCTAACCGGAAGTAATGTTTGTCACTTACCTATTTGAAATGAAAGATTTATTATGAGCGATTTTTTTCATCATATTTTTTTAAATTATATTTATTTTCTCATTTTTATTGTATAATATTTAATTCATTTTGAAACATTGTTCCCTGCAGCATTTCCCCGCGGGGCAGATTTGTTTTTCTTTTTCTTTTGTCGACCACATGTGCGACAATTGAATTGCAGAATACCGTGTCGGGACGGGGAACCTTATGCATGCATTACGCATGCAGCGTAGCTATGGGTGGTGGGAAGAGGCATGTCCGTTTCGGATAAAACCCGGTGCGCATGTAAACCCGGTGCACATGTAAACCCGGTGCACATGTAGACACGGTGCTCCGGAACCATCCAGGATTCCACATATCCAGGATTTTGATATTTTGAGAAAAGTAAAGATATTTATTTTTACTTTTACACTGCGTAAAATATGAGTATCATACTATTTTTCCAGAGAAAATGTAAAATTTGGTATTTTTCTCACAGAAAACGTAAAAGTGTGGGTATTGTTCTCACAAAAATGATGTAAAAATTGGTGCAATTTTTACTCTGAAAAACATTAAAGATGTGCATTTTTCTCTTCTGATAAGTATTTCTTCGGAAAATGTCCTATTTATGTTTGTCACTTTCTGTCTGGCAAAATGACATTTTCTGTCCGTTTTCTGTACTCGCGTACTTTCAAAAAGTACACGAGTATGTGAGTACCGGTATTTTTTTCGGGCGGAAACGTAAACGTATTTACTCAGTATACATATTTATCGAGTAAATGTAAATACGTTTTAACAACTATGGTGTAAATATACATACATGTAGAGTGACGGGCACGCCATTCGACATATAATATTTTGGTGAGAATTGACAGTATGAGGACCGATTTAGGTACTTATAAAATATCAGTGTGATGGAAAAATGTGGGAAATTTGGCCAACATGTGCACCGGGTTTACATGTGCACCGGCACAGACCCATCTGTTTCTTATCCACTCATAGTGGACATTTGAAAATGATTTGACACAATATCCCGCCGTGTTTCAATTTTCGAAATTTGACTTAGCTTTTTGAAATGAAAAATTTATTATGAGCGGTTTTTTTAATATGGCTACCGTGCGAACCTAATTCATATTTTACGTGCATTCAGGAGATGCGAGATTCGATTGGGCAGGCATGCCCGCGTCTGCCCGCCCGCCCCTTTTTTCCTCAAAACCGCTCAAATTTGCCGCCTTAACAAACTTTCACTTACAAAATCGCCATTTTCATCTACATAAATGGTTATTTACCTATTTAAATTGTATTAGTAGCTATTTCGAAATTTTGGCCAGCTGCCAAATTCACTTCTTCTATTTTTTTTTCTTTTCTGGAGTAAAATCCTGCCAGACTCGCCCGTTGCGCCAGGCACCTGACAGCTGAACCTGACAGCTGACGCCCGGCACGCAATTAAATCTCGATTTGTCTGGCAGTTGGGCGGTGGCTGTCAGGTGCCTGGCGCGAGGGCGGGTCGGGAGGGATTTTACTCCCGAAAAGAAAAAGAAAAATGGAAGATGTGAATTTGGCAGCCTGCCAAATTTCGAAATCGCCATGAATACAATTTAAATAGGTAAATTATTATTTACGTAGATGAAAATGGTGATTTTGTAAGTGAAAGTTTGTTAAGGCGGCAAATTTGAGCAGTTTTGAGGAAAAAAGGGGCGGGCAGGCGGACGCAGGCATGCCTGCCCAATCGAATCTCGACTTGCCAGACACGCCCGTCATGTCCTCCCTCTCAGGGATAATCTGCCCAATTAAATCTGGGGCCTGGGGTGAAATAGTCCTCGGGGACTATTTCCCCCGGCAGGGTGAAATAGCCCACCGCTAACGAGGACTATATCCCCCAATGAAAAACACCAATGCAACACATGCAACACCATTAAAAATGAAATCTCCATGTGATTCTGATCATTTTAAGTGTTCAGTGGTGAAAATCGCCTGAGAAATGGCCGAGAAATAGAGTTTTGAAGTTGCATGCATTTTCCTTCATGCACCCACATAGCACACATTCCCGTGGCCAAACAGACGCCCCAATAGAGTAACTAGAGTGGGTGGGGGAAGTAGTCCTACTCAATGTACTATTTAATACTATTTTGTATGGAGGACTACTTCCCCCCACGTTATAAAAGTCGGGGTGAAGTAGTCCTTGGGCGGAAGTATTTCCCTCTGGGACTATTTCCCTCTGGGGGGAAGATGTCCATGGGGGGATATTTACCTGGAATCAAAAACGAGTACAGGAATTTTTTTGGAGGAAACGTAAACGTATCTAGGTACTTCGTATTCGAGTATATGTATTTACTGAGTAAAGGTAAATATGTTTACTGAGTAAAAGTAAATATGTTTAAATAAATAAGCCTATTATTTACTATGAACCGTCTCGAAAATTGCTGGCGAAATAATAGGTAAGATTCCCCCTAAAATTAAGCCCCTTAAAATTTCCTGGCAAAATAATAAACCCCCTGTGAGTATTTCGAGGAAATATGGTATACTTAAGTTATAGGAAAAATACAAAAAATCGTTTTCATTTATTTATCTACTATATTTTCTCTGCGTTTTTTTTCAGCTTGAGTAAATTTTATTTTATTTTTTGAGAGATTTTCTCGGATTATATTTAATTATATTATCTGACGACTATTTATTTCAGAATGCTAGCATCCGTTCCACCATTTTGTAGGGAATTAACATATATTTACTTAAATATTATTTATGCACGCACACATGCACTGGGGGTAGTCAGGAACAGGGTTGGTTTTATAAAAATCATTTGTATACAAATTGTATAAAAATTGTATAAAAATGTATTTTATTTCTATTTTATTCTTGTTTCATATTATTTTATTTTATTTTTTTCCAAAATAATAATAAAATAATAAAATGGGACCATTTTACAAAAATTTTACAGAAATTTTACAAAAAATCAGAATCTTGCATGCAAGGCCAGAAAAATGTTATAATTAGACTTAAACATGAAAAACATGTGACAAATTTTTCCATTACTTTGCAAAAGTTGCATGCAGTAGGTATTGTTTGCTAGTTGCAAGTGTAAAGTTACAATTATTGATAAGAATGGTTTGCATTTTCAGTAGAAGGATTACTGTAGTGTGCTGGGCGCATTTGTAAAACGTCATGCAAAGTGTCAATTGTCATGACAAATGTAGTAAAGATGCAATTGACATCTCAAATGTCAAGCAAAGTATAATTGTCATGACAAATGTCATGCAGAGTGTAAATTGTGTAGCTGAATCTTACTTATTGGTATCCAGACCATATGTTTTGGTATCCAAATCTTATGTTTTGTATCCAAATGTTCACATAAGATTTGGTTACAAATACAACAAGATTTGGATACAAAAGATAAGATTTGGATACCATTTGCTTTACAGTTTCCACCTTATTTTATATTTGTCATGACAATTGACACTTTACTTAACATTTGTCATGACAATTGACACTTTCCATTTCATTTCATATGACATTTTGACACTTTACATGCCTTGGGACTGCCCCAGGTCCACGAAAAAAAACAGGTTGAACAATAAACCACAGAAAAAAATTTTACAAAAAATATGAATTTTTATACAATTTTTACAAAAATATGAATTTGTATACAATTTTACAAAAAATTTACAAAAATTCAAATTTTTATAAAAATTTTTTTTTACTTTGAAATTTTTCATTTTATTTTATTTTATTTTATTCTACAATTTTCCATTTTATTTTTATTCTTTTCTGAGATTTTGCCAACCCTGGTCAGGAACAAGGAAGTTACCATATTACCCCCAATAGTCAATAGGTATACGCTTCAATAAGAGGTATACTGACCGTTTAAGAAAATCCCAGATAAAGTTAACATATAAATATATCCTTGAAAAAGACCCCCAGGGAGTTATTTTTTCCTCTGAGTTTTTGAGGGGGGAGTTTTTCAAGGGGGTTATTTTTTCCTCAGAATTACATTATGTATCTGTTGTCACCGCCGTAGGCTAATATTCCTTTCTATTTTTCATTTAACATGCTGCATTCCAGGGAGAGTTTTCCCCCTTGGCCAATAGGGAGGAGTTATTCAAGGGGATACTATTTGAGGATATACGGTATACTCCGCAGGCTGCATGTTATGCATTTTTCTGAATGAAGCACTCCATCACGACGTCATCATTATACTTATCAAACCACTAAGTGCGTGTCTAAAATCACTTGTGTCTTAGTTAATAACGCGCGAATTGGATTCTTATGCACGAACATATAAACACCTTCACGGGCAAGTTCACCACCCATTTTTTTATTTCACTTCGGATGCAATATCTCCGTCCATGGGGGTGTTATAAAGCTGAAACTTTGTATCTATAAAGGTGTAAGACCCCTCTACTCCCCAACATGGGGGAGTAGAGGGGTCTTACACCTTTATAGATACAAAGTTTCAGCTTTATAACACCCCCATGGACGGAGATATTGCATCCGAAGTGAAATAAAAATTGGGTGGTGAACTTGTCCGGGAAGGTGTTTACTTATTCATAAAAAGAAAAATATTTAGAAATAAGAAAGGCAGAGTTGCGTAAAAGCGACGAATATTTTTTAGAATAAAGAAGAAGAAAAACATTTTGCGCAAGAAATATATACC